>NTHP01000107.1:883944-910019 GCA_003416845.1 Oplegnathus fasciatus
GTGTCCTCAAATCCTAGAAACGCCCCTGATCAGTATTATAAATACAATATATGGCAGGCTTTCCAAGTAGCAGGAGATACTTTCCTGTACCCAAAAGCTCGCAGGAGTCCTGCTGAAGTACCCTGAAGCAGGGCACTGAATGCCAACCAGGTTGAGAAGTTGCTAACCGTATCTAAATCTGGCCTTTGCATGTAGGGAGAGGACAGGAGAAAGTGGTCAGTGTTTCATCACTGAATAAAAGCATGTACACATTCACCTTCAAGCCAGTGAAGAATTCATACTGCTGTGCTGTGGTCGTAACACATTTGTTCTTCTTGGATGACGGGGAGGTTGCTGTTTAGTGGGACTGTCGTGTGGCTGTATGTTACAGCTTTAATCCTCACCACGTATGTCCATTCCCATGTTTGCTCTGTAAGTGCTGTTGCATAACATAACATAACTGAATGTGTAATATGAGTGGACACATTTGGTCTATTTAATTTGAATTCAGTGGATGCTTGAAGAGTTGTAAACAACGGGTTTGTTCCAGTATTCTCCTAACCGCCAGGGACAACAACCTTTGGACACTCCCTCCCATGTTTGATCTCTCTCTCTCTCTCTCACACACACACACAAACACACACACACACACTCAAAGTAAACATGGTGGTTAGTAACACTGACTACACCCAGAAAATTGTACCTGTAGTGCCCACAGACAGGCGTTGAAATTGAAATGTAATGATTATTTGTTTTAAAGCCCACTGCCTCAGTTTCTCACCAACACTTTTTGTCATTCTACTGTAGTAGTAATACATTCTACTGGATTACAGTTATAATCCACCAAATTTCATTCTAAATTTTTAGCATTTATACAACACTATAGTGATTCAAGCTGCATCCAGTCCATTAAATCTTTTGTATTTCCATGTAAGCATTCAGACTCCCGTAGCTCTTTTCTGGGAAAATCCTGTGATGTACAAGAAGTGTTTCATGTTTTACTGAACTTAAAACTATCCACTGAGCATTTCTCAGAGAGATAAACGCAGCAATAAGCAACAGTGTTTCAGCAAGGGGCACCATACTGAAAGCATGAGGCTTTAAAGGCGTGTTGCTTTCTTTATAGTAGACCTAAGTAAGTAACATATTAACCATACTGAGAGTAGTACTGACAGCAGCTCTGTGAGGCTGCACTTAGCGGTATTTTGAGCAAAATGCTAACATCAGCAGGTTAATGTGCTCACAATGACAATGTTTACATGCTGATGTTAAGCAGGTATAATGTTTAACATGTTCAGCATCTTAATTTAGCATGTTAGCATGCTACCATTTGCTAATTAGCACAAAACTCAGAGTACAGCTGAGGCTCCTGGGAACGTCATTAGCTCTGCAGGTATGTTGCCATAAACCAAAGTATCAGACAAAGTGACCTGATGATGGCGCTACAGAAAATAGCAGGGGATCACCAAAATCATTAGGATTTATCATCTTGGCACCATGGACATCTGTACAAACTTTTGTGCCAATCCACCCTGTAGACATTGAAATATTTCAATGGATAAGTGTGAACTTTGACTTGCTGGTGGCACTAGATGAAAAGTCAGAGGATCACTAAAGTCACTACGGGTCAGCCTCTGGGCACCTAGGATATCTGTATCAACTTTCATGGCATTGTTGTTGAGATGTTCCATTAAAAAACAACCTCATGGCAATGCTGGAGGAAAGAGGGGGTCACCAACGTCACCAGGATTTATGAATGTATGCACGGGGGGCACAGTCACACCTCAAGTTGTTCCTGAAAATCATGCAATCATGTCAGACTATCAAACTTTGTCAATGCTAAACATTAATGTTATGTTAAATGATAAAATGCTATTAACATTGACTACCCATGAAAGACTTCTATTCACAGTCATAACAAAGACATTACAGCATGCAGCCATCCCGACAGTTTATTCTGACTCTGCAGGTGCACTAAGCCATACACAACATCACAAAAGGAACACTGAATCTTGAAAATGTTCTTTTCAGTTGGCAATTTGGATTGTTTTCTGCACCACAACCAATAAAGTGACTGCTCCCCCCTACTGAAAGGCAATCAAACACAGAGCGGCTAGGAAGTCGATACTCTGCGTCATTTCAGAGTTGTATAGAATGTACATCAAAAGGGACAAAGGGAAAGAGGAGTGAGAGAGAGAGAGAGAGAGAGAAATGAAACAATGTGGTTTAGTTTCTGTTTGCTCAGCTGCAATAAAAACTCACCCTGCGGCCAGAAGGCAATCAGGAGCTGACTTGCAGTTTGCATGCCAGCTGGGACAGTTAACTGAAGTTGATCTTTTTAAAGCCAAATAATGGAACAGTTAACCAAAGTGCAAGCTGATCTTTACAAGAGGTCACAACTTAGCATTGTTGGATCTTTTCCCCCATTCTGTCCCTTAATTTCCTTGTTTGTTACGTATAATGTTAATAGACTAGTAGTAAACATACACCTATGTTAGGGATTTAAACACTATATGGTATGGTATACTGTAAAGTATGTGGACACCCCTAGGCACATGCTTTTGGGTAGTTTTGGTCTGTGGTTGTTTTCATGGTTTGGACCCTTCATTCCAATTAAAGGAACAGTTAGACATTTTCACTTATTTGGTTTCTTGCGGAGACTTACATGAGAGGACCACTCTCTAGTAAGTATGATAAATATTAAGCTAGAGCCAGCAGGCAATTACCTTAGCTTAGCATAAAGACTGGAAGCAAGGAGAAACTAGCATGGTTCTGTCTAAAGTTAAACAAGACTAAGAGTCTACATCTTTTTCACCGGCTGATTATCTCCCAGAAGCTGAATTAAGAGCCGGGGAAGATCAGCTCTGTAAAATGTGATCTGACACACACACATACATATCCATTAGCCTGACCTCCTATATGTCTCTCTTTCTCACTAACACGCACACACTCTCGGATGTGACACACTGACACACACATGGTAACCTGAGCGTGTGTGCATCCACAGCATAAGGAGACTACTGAATTACACTGAAATATTAAAAGTGTTAAGGTTGGATAGATAGGTGCCCACACACACACACACACACACACACACACACCTTATACCAAACACATAGAAAGACTTAGATATAAAGACAGAGACAGTTGCACCCAGCCTACACTTTTGTTATTTTAACCTTATTTTTATCCCTTGTTTCCTTCTCCTCAGTCCTCCATCCATCCCACCGTTCATCCATCATGGCGGAGCCGTCTCCAAGCTGGTGGAAGCTAACTTTCCTGAGGAGAAAAAAATCCCAGCCCAAGGTTCTGTATGAAATCCCCGCAGAGTTTGTTTCCATTGCCACCACTGGCCAGCACGGGTCCGAAGCAGCCACCGGAGGCACTGCCCACCCAGAGGACATGGTGCATGACTCTCAGCTGGACGCCCGCCTAGAGAGGATTGTGGATAAAACAACGGCCAGCAAGGGGCGCCACGTTAAGGTGTCTCACTCTGGGAGGTTTAAGGAGAAGAAGAAAGTGCGAGCCTCTCTGGGGGAGAACCCAGAGATGTTTCCAGGAGGTGATCCCGCGAGGAATGAGAACCAGAGGGCTGGGCAGTGACAGAACACACAAATATTCAAAAATGTAATACACACAGATAAAGACACAGCTACATAAACACATAAAGATTTCAATCACAGATGCATTCATAGGGAGAGTTTAAAATTTGATGTTTGGGTTTACGGCTCTCTGCCTTCATTGTCAGTTGATGGAGCCATAATACCCAAATTTGTGCAAACCAAACTTTAATATCTTCTTAGGAGGACAACAATTTTTAAAAATTACCACTAAGACTCTCAACAGATGAAGTGAAATTTAGACTTTAACTTGTGAGGGGAAAATGGGCCTATTTTACATTTCTATAGAGAAGTTTGAGGTTTTCCCATTCAGTTCAAAACAAGAAACATCTAGTGGCCACTGGAGGAACTGCATCCCGAGGCACTGGTTTCAGCTGTGGTGGTTGCTGCTTCATCCACTTGCTGTTGATAATGGGACAACAGTGGTTGCAGGGATTGATCCACCAACTTTTCCAGTACAAGATCTTCAACTATTAGTCCACTGTATTGTTTAGATGCACCGGGATCAAACCTGTGACCTTTCCATTACTGGATGGATTCTCTAACTAGTAGACCAACCCAGTTGTGTAGAATAGCCTCTGTGACTGGACCTCTGGACCTCATGTGAGACTGTGACTGTACAGCGATGTATCTTAAACTCAGGGTCAGGATCCAGAAATGGAAGGCTTAGTATGATTTATAAAAACAAAGTTGATCTACCTTTGAAAAAAGACACACACACAAAACACAAACAAAAAACACCCTGAAGATGTCAAAATGATAGAGTGTAAGTGAGAGTGTAGGTTGCAGGTAACCTCTCTCCACTCTAGATTGGATATTAATAATATGATTCAGGCATATATTTTGCTACTACATACCTTTAACCAACCAGACTGATTGGTTGATATCTGTGGTAAATGTGCAGTAATGTTTTGTTTTTTTACAATCAATGTAAATTAGTTACTTTGTGATGAAGTTGATGAAAAGTCATTTGTTGAGTGTCATTAAATCATCATTGGACAAGCATGTTACCAGCTTCTACAAAGAAACACTCCCTTAAATTACTAATTTAAGCACTAGTCAAAGTAGTAGTTCCTAGATTTATTTCTTAGAAGGTCACCCAATCACACTATAAGATATTTTCCCACTCACCCCTTGTGGTATATTTTTCATTTTATCTGCTGAGGTTTTAAGATATCTACCACAGAAATCTCTCCTGAAACTCAATGGAAAGTTCTCTAAAAGCCTGGTCACACCAACATTTATAACGATGACATTTTGTTATCCCATGTCAAGTATATCCCAATGGAACTGTTGTGATTAGTGGACTTGTTCATGGGGGCAAAGTAAATCAGTCAAGTTCAACTTCAGTGAACTTTGACACACGAAGAGACCCTTTTCATGGCAGACATTTTTAATTATCGAAACAGGAAAACCACAGATAGAATTAATAAAATTAACGATGGCTGCCTTCCATTTAGGTGAGACAGTTCCAGGGCTCTGATATGGTTTACTTGGACACTTAATGGAATGGAGCCATTGTTCATTTTATTATATACACCTCTGCTTTTCCTGCTTTGACAAGTCAAAATGTCTGTCATGAAAAGGGTGTATTCACGCCATTGACCAATTGCAAGCTGTCTTAACTTTTGAGGGAATAGAGGAAGCATAGCTTATTAGCTGTATTGTTAACATTTATCTAACCTCCTTTGTCGGAGTATAAACTGCTCTACAAAAGAGGAATGGTTTGCAGACAGTTATGAAACATGAGTCCATGGTACGAATATGCCATGTGGCTTGTCCTGTAAGCTAACTAGTTAACAATCATTAGCTCAGAGAGCTTTTTCCTTTCTTCAATAAAACTCTTCATTGGATGAAATGATGTACACAATGTCATGGGGGAGTAAACAGACCTGTACATAAAAAATATAAAGAAAGGGGGTTTGGGAATTTGGGAATATGCAACACTAAAGCATGACATTGACTGACATAATAAGGGGCTTAAGGAGGGTCCTTTGTTATGTGATCTTAATGTCTTGTCCCTGTGTCAAAATGTAGTTTTAAGACCTTCATTATTTCAGTTTTTGCGTGTATGTTACATATTCCTAAATTAAATTGTCTTTAATCAAGGTTAGCAGCTCATTTTTACACCACCAACTAGCAGGTTTATCCAGCCATGCCTCATATATCTTTAGGTCTTAAAATTATTTTTATGTTCGCAACAGCCTTTTTATCTTTTAGAACCCACTAAAACACTTTATCTGTGTTGAGAATTGATATTTCACTATTATATCTTCCCGTTCAAAATAAATAGAGTGACATCCTGCCACTCTGACATGTTTGCTGGAATATTAGCTGTGTTACTATATCATATGAACAGTGGTTTACTTTTTTTTAATCAGGGCAATGCCATGTCTTGTAATGATATTTGGTATGAGGAGATTGATATCTACCAAAATGTGTCGATCCTTATATCATGGAGTGTTTACAGAAAATGACTTGTAGCCTTGTTTGTCTGAAATCAACATATCAGCAGTGATATCTACCCACACATTCTCTACACTATAATGGCTTTGCATTAGAAGAGAAACTAACCTAACTTTATGCCTGAAATATAACCACATCTAAACAACCACCCTGCACATGCTGTTGTCCCACTAAGTCCCAGTAAGTCCCAGTACATGGCAGCATTCCTCGCCTCATATTCAACATATTTAAACTGTTCATTCAAACACTCCTCTGCTCTGTTTTTTGTGTAAAAGTTTGGCTTAGTAGCTTGTTTTCTAGATAGATGTCAGTCTCCCTTACAGCATCTAGATTATACTCAGCATCCAATCAATAAACTGCAGACTATCTCTTTAATACCACTTTCAGTTTTGAACCTGGGTGAAATTAATGTATAAATGTTGATACTCTATTCTTCCCCAGTGCTAAGGTCCTCCCACTGTTGCTGTAGTCATTTCAGATTGGTATGTCTATGTTTCAAAACTTGGGGTATGTATTATAAATGTTGTTGTTGTATAAATAAAATATGTCTGATTTTAAAAATAGAGTATTTGTTCTTGCAATTTAGACTTATATCCATGCCAAAGTGTAGCAGCCATCAGGAGTGCAACAAGATTTAAAAATATGACAGAATGTTCATTAACAGTCTAAAATTAGAACACAGAGTTGTTGTGGTCACTTCAAACCAGAAGGGGGCGTTCTCAGTCCATCTAAAAATCTCATTAAAATCCCTTCACCTGTCATCACAATGAAAATGTGTAGGTCTAATACTGTTTGGTGAAATTATGCCCTCTAGTGGTCAGACGAAAAAGCACACAGAGACAATATACTGTATACTGGTTTATTTCAAGGTAAAGGTTAAAAAAAAGCTACAAAACAACATTATTCAGAAATCTGAAAAAATGAAAGTTTTCGCTTTCACTAAAACCCAGCTTTGAAGTATAGTGAAATCAATGTCATATTAAGTGGATATTTCACTATAATCAAGCAGTATTTCAATGTTAAACAATTGAATGATCAACTCTCAAGAAGAATGGAGTTACATGACAAATTTCATCTTGTGTAAAACACAGTACCAATCTCTGTCTCAGATTCAGTGAATATCTCCTCACAGTCTGCTAGCTTTTTGTTCTGTGTGTGCACTGAAGGGAGGGGTGTATTTGTTTGGCTGTTGAGTTCAAATATTAACAAGCTTTCTCCAGAATCGTAGACTACACCTTTAAGATTAGTCACAAAACTACTTGGTTAAGGTTTGGGATCAATCATGGGCATGGTTAAAAGAAACCAACGTTGACTGTTGGTAGGAAACAGGATGCAACGGTCTCTTGACCCATCCATCCATCTTGCCAGCCCTCTCCGCAATGTCTTGTATTCATATTTTCATATTATTTAACAGGAGTAGAAATAGGAAATAAGACATGTGGTTTAACAAGCAGCCAGCCAGGTTGGGCGGTGTTTACTGACTCTACACTCCAGTAGTCCCGTCCTCACAGTGAATCTGTGGAGTTAACACACCCTTAAACTCTGAACAAAACCATGTGATTCCTGAATGTAGGATTATCAATGGCTGACACAACATGTAAATAAGACAACTTTATTTCACTTATTCCAGTCAGTCAGCTGAATGCAGAGAAACCAAACTGATATCAACTGTATCAGGTAACTTTAACATAATTACTGAATTTTAAATTGTCATCCCTTACACTAATTGTTGCTGCAAAAAATCAAAAAATAATCACATTATTGTAACAAGTAATGTGTTAATGCCCGACACTGAAGTTAAAAGCGAGGCTATGTAACCTTTGCTGAACTAGCAGCCATTGTGGCTATACGGCAGCTGTAGGATAATGGTCCATTATATTTCCCTTCATTTTCCAAGATTCTCTTGATTCAGAAGTTACATAGTCTTGCTTTAACATAGGTTGTTTTAGGTATTTGAACAAATGACTAATGCTGTTTGTCTTGCAGTGACGGTGTCCTGGGGGTACGGGTCTGACTCATAATTGCAACAAACAGAAACATCCTCACATCAAATTTGCAACAAACTCTCCAGGCCAGGCTCTCTGGTTGTGGGTGCGTTAGGTGAAAGGTAGGTACTTTCAAATGTACTGAGTTTCACTGCACAACATTATTATTACATATAGAAACTTATTCCAATCTCACCTAGGTGTGATCCCATGCTGAGTGCTCAGTTTCAGAAGCAGGGTGGGTCTTTCTCTACATTAGAGTTGATTCTCCCTCCTCAAACTGACACAGAGACACTGAAGAAAAGGACGCAGAGCTTAACTTAAACCTAAATGCAGGATAGAGAGGTTCAGTGAATGTGCAGTGGAAGGTGTGAAGGTGGATCAGTGTATCAGAGGAGACTCTGTAGAAGGACAGAGTGCAAGCAGGCCAGTCCAGGTACACTCCTACTCTGCCATAGTCAAAGGAAGAGCGGGTGCCCCTTATGTCTATTGTTCTCTTGTTGTGACAGGCAGAGTAACCATTATCAGAACAGAAAAGACCCCAGGACGCGTTGTTCTCGCCAAGACAACATTCATCATACTCTCCTTTCCTTTTGATTCCTCTGTATGTCACTCCTACATTAACCCATCCTTTCCACTCCACCTCCCAGTAACAGCTGCTACTCAGACCTTCTCTACACAGAACCTGCTTCCAGTGGTGAAATCTCTCTGGATGATCAGGGTAAGGCTGCTCCTCTTTCACCTCTGTCACCTTTCTGTTATCCTCAGACAGAGAGAGCTTCCTGTTTGCTGTGTTTGGGTCCAGTGTGAGTTCACAGGCATCTGATGAGAATAAGACACATCACAGACAGATTTTAGCTTGAAATGTTCTGGTTAATTCATGATTCATTTGTTGATTAATTAGTTGAAGATTAAGATTTGTGTTTGTTGCCATTGTTTGTCTATTTGTTAGCAGGATATCTATTTATCTGATGGAAAGTTAAGCCATGTTTGGTTTTTGATGCGTATCCAGACTGAACAATGCCATGTGGCTATTTGTAATGTTTAGGTTTAAAAAACTGTGAGGTATGGAGGCATCACTTCTTTAGTAAATGTCATCCATGTTCATCAAATTTGGCATTGCATTTGCACAATCATTTAGTAGGCATGGTCTGTTTATAACTCTTAGCAGCTAGGCTGTTGTATATCCATATTAGTTGATAATGACTTTAATAATACATTGGAAAAGTTCAACTTACACATGAAGGGTTTCAAGCGATGCCTTCCACCATGGTCAACACTGAGGCAGGAGTGACACAAGAAATAATGGGAAAAAATACAGATAGACAAATCCACACACTGTGAATAAGCTGTAACTGCACACTAACATAACCTACCAGAGAGTGTCCAGTCTCCAGTATGGATCCTCCAGTCTGCCACGTAGCAGCTTTACTCCTGAGTCTCCTGGATTATTGTAGCTCAGGTCCAGCTCTTTCAGATGGGAGGGGTTGGAGTTCAGAGCTGAGGCCAAAGAAGCGCTGCCTTCCTCTGAAACCTGACAGCCTGACAACCTATACATATACAGTATGTATTGCAGGCATATACATATACATATGTGTTACATATCAGATTTTCTAACTAGTGGCTAAAATCTTCAATTAGCTCTGATAATATAGTACTATACTGGTAATGGAAAAATTTGCTCCAATACAAACAACTGACATAGTGATCAGATTTACATTTTAAATTCTCCAATGAATATGTCATAATGAATACATTGTATACATTCTTTCTGATATGTCAGGCTTTAGTAAGTCAAGAAAATTAATAACAAGACAAAATGTCTCTAACCATGCTAGCAGTCCCTTGAGGCTGTAATGTTCATTACACACCCGAAAACCAAATCATTGTATGAATGAAAAATTGAACAAAAACTTTGCTATTCCTAAATCCTCAACCACAATATAAAGTTTAACCTAAAGGTGGATTTAAATTATGGTGTAGCTACGGGGCCCACGGATGTAGCCAGTGTAGCCTACAGCTGATGTGCAGCACCTCAAAAATGTAACTATACGTTGAGGTGATGGTGGATACGGAGACACCATGTGGAGACTACAAGAGCTGTGATCTGCTTAAGGTTTTTTTCTACGAGTTACCAGTACTGGTAGAGACTGTTGAGAAACACACATCTAGCGAAGACATTTCCACTGCAAGCTTTCTGCTCACCGTGTTCCCCATCACAGTGAAAAAAATGTAAATATGGTGAATGAAAGAATGCAAACAGTTAACGTGGGGAATATAATTATAGTCCAATACAGCCTGATCACACTCAAAATATCCATCTAGTGTCATATCAACTGGAAAAATCTGATGCTGAATACATCAAAACCTACACCGTAGGTACACTGTCTGTGGCGGGACTCCCATTAACCCCTTGTGTCAACTATAAATCCAGCTTAAGAGCAACACCAGAAAAAAGGCTATGTTAACTTTGTGTAGGAGAGATTGTCAGGCTCCACTTAATGTTGTTAAACCTGGAACAGTTTTCGTTGGTCTAAAGCTATATTTTGGCAGCCTTAGCAATACACAACACTTTTATCCGCAATGGATTTCTTTTGTTTCAAGTCAAATGAAAAAATCTGGGAACAGATGTAACCTGAGATTTTCCAGTCTACGATGTCTTTGAGCAAGACAATGAACCCCAAGAACTTCCAATATTAAGGCCAGTGCCTTGCACGGTAGCTTACCGCCATGCAGTGATGAGTGTATGTGTGAGGCAAATTGTAAAGTGTTTTGGATAAAAGTGCTACATAAATGCAGTCCATAAACACAAATGCAGTCCAAAGTCGGACTGGCTTAGATCGCCCACCCCAATCTCCCTCCCTTACTTTTCGCATCACTGCATAAAGGGCACACTACTTTATGTATGGGCACTGAACGTTGGTGCTGGACGTAAATTGTGACCTGTGATACCAGACTGAGTCAAACACATCTGTGAAAAGGCAAAACTGTGAATTCCTACACAGTTGACTAAAAGATCTTTTTTATTGATCATGTATTGAATTGGTTCATGACTACTGACCATAGAGTTTCTAATCTACAGTGTGGACTTGCCAGTCCAGCAGAAAGCAGCCTCACTCCTGAATCCTGCAGGTCATTGTTACTCAGGTCCAGCTCTCTCAGACTGGAAGACTGGAAGCTAAGAATTAAGGCCAAAGCTTCAGAGCTTCTCTCTGACAAGTTACAGCCTCTCAACCTGATGGGAAAAATAAAAATCAGACATAGGAAGTACACAATGTTTCTTTAATCTCTCTTTTAGAAACAATCTTTGATATAGTTATACATAATCAAATATTTACGGGAGGCTTTGGTTTGGTATGGTTAAGGTTACGGAAAGATCATTCTTATGGTGAATAAACTAAGATTAGATTATGGTTAAGTTTAGGCAACTAAAACACTTGGTTAAGGTTAGAGAAAGTTCATGGTCACAGTTTAAAAAGAAATAAAGTCTGTGGCAGGATGAGGAAATCTGGTCCCCCGCATGAAACTGTAGCTCAGCAGGTAGAGAAGGTTGTCAACTAATTGCAGAGTTGACAGTTTGATCCCATGCTCCTCCTGCCCACATGTCGAAGTGTCTTTGAGCAAGACAGTGTAACCCAAGTGCTCCCAATATTTAGGCCAGTGCGTTGTATGATAGCTTGCCAGCAATGGTGAGTGTGTGCATTAGACAAATTATGAAGTGCTTTGGATGAAAGCGGTATATAATTGCAGTCCATAAATGCAAATGCAGTCCAAAGTCGGACGTGCTTACATGCCCATCCACCACCCCAACCTCCAGTCCCTTACTTTTCACATTACTACTTAAAATGCACACTACTTTCTTATTGGCACTGAGCGTTGGCACTAGACGTAAATTGTGACCTGTGATACCAGACTGAGTCAAACACATGTGCAAGATGAACTGCATACCTAGTGATACCGGGCTAAGATCAAACACATCTGTGAAAAGTATTGAAGTAGTTCATGACTACTGACCGTAGAGTTTCCAGTCTACAGTGTGGACTCGCCACTCCAGCTGAGAGCAGCTTCACTCCTGAATCCTGTAGGTCATTGTTACTCAGGTCCAGCTCTCTCAGACTGGAGGACTGGGAGCTGAGAATTGAGGCTAGAACTTCAGAGCTTCTCTCTGACAAGTTACAGCCACTCAACCTGATGAGAAAAATACAGATCAGACATAGGAAGTACACAATGCTTCTTTAATCTCTCTTTTCGAAACAGGCTTTGAGTCCTGGCAACAAAAATTAATTCTCTCTAAAATGAATTTGAAATCAAACCAACTTTGGATAAAAGCACTATATAAATGCAGTCCATATACGCAAATGCAGTCCAAAGTCGCACGTGCTTACATGCCCATCTACAACCCAAACCTCAACTCCCTTACTTTTCGCATCACTACATAAAGGGCACACTACTTTATGTATTGGCACTGAACATTGGTACCAGATGTAAACTGTGTATCTGTAGAATCAACCAAATTAAACTTAATTCCTAGCAATATCAGGCTTAGTCAAACACATCTGTGAAAGGCAAAACTGTGAATGCCTACACAGTTGACCACAAGATCAACTTTATTGATCATGTATTGAATTGGTTCACGATCACTGACCGTAGAGTTTCCAGTCTACAGTGTGGACTTGCCAGTCCAGCAAAGAGCAGCTTTACTCCTGAATCCTGCAGGTCATTGTTACTCAAGTCCAGCTCTCTCAGACAGGAGGACTTGGACTTAAGAACACAGGCCAGAGATTCACAGCTTCTCTCTGACAGCTTACAGTCTCTCAGGCTGAAGTAGCAAGAAAAAAAACTTTGAAAATGCTGGTATTTTATCACTTTTTTCGTTATATTTAATATAGTAAGTCATTTATTAGTGTACCTACCAGGATATTCTCGAAGCTTTGATCACTTGCAGCAGCCTCAGGAGACCTTCCTCTGAAGCAGAGTATTTCCTCAAGTCAAACACTTCCAGGTCTTTCTCTGATGACAGTAAGATGAAGACCAGAGCTGACCACTGAGCAGGAGAGAGTTTATCTGTGGAAAGACTTCCTGAACTCAAATACTGTTGGATCTCTTTCACTAGGGAATGATCATTCAGCTCATTCAGACAGTGGAACAGATTTATGCACTTCTCTGGAGACGGATTCTTCCTGATCTTCTTCTTGATGTATTTGACTGTTTCCTGACAGTTCTGTAAGCTGCTTCCTGATGGCGTTAGCAGTTCTTGTAAAAGGGTCTGATTGGTCTCCAGTGAGAAACCCAGGAGGAAGCGAAGAAACAAGTCCAGGTGTCCATTTGGACTCTGTATGGTCTTGTCCATAGCACTTTGGTAGAGCGGATTTACCTTAGATTTGTCTCTTAACAGTGGAGACCACATGGATCTTGATCGTGATTCTGACAGTAAGTTGACACCAGTGTTGATGAATGTCACAAACACATACAGAGCAGCCAGAAACTCCTGAATACTCAGATGGACAAAACAGAACACCTTTTCCTGGTACAGCCCACACTCCTCTTTAAAGATCTGTGTGAAAACTCCTGAGTAGACTGAGGCTGCCCTGATATCAATGTCACACTCTCTCAGGTCTGATTCATAGAAGATCAAGTTGCCTTTCTGCAGATGCTCAAAGGCCAGTTTTCCCAGAGACATAATGATCTTGCTGGTCTCTGTGTTCCAGAGTGGATTTGTCTCAGCTCCTCCACAATACTTGACATTCCCTACTTTGGACTGAACCACCAGGAAGTGAATGTACATCTCAGTCAGAGTCTTCGGCAACTCTTGTCTTGTTTGTGATCCAATTATATCCTCCAGAACTGAAGCAGTGATCCAGCAGAAGACTGGGATATGACACATGATGTGGAGGCTTCTTGATGTCTTGATGTGGAAGATAATTCTGCTAGCCTGTTCCTCGTTTCTGAATCTCTTCCTGAAGTACTCTTCCTTTTGGGTGTCAGTGAACCCTCTAACCTCTGTTACCATGTCAACACACCCAGGAGGGATCTGATTTGCTGCTGCAGGTCGTGTGGTTATCCAGATGCGAGCAGAGGGAAGCAGTTGCCCAGTGATGAGGTTTGTCAGCAGCACATCCACTGTGGTCGGCTCTCTAACATCAGTCAGGATCTCATTGTTGTGGAAGTTCAGAGGAAGTCGACACTCATCCAGACCATCAAAGATGAAAACAACCTTGAACTTGTCAAATCTGCACATTTCTGCTGCTTTGGTCTCAGTAAAGAAGAGATGAAGAAGTTCCACCAAGCTGTACTTTTTTCCACTCAACAAATTTAGCTCTCTGAAAGTGAACGGAAATGTGAACTGAATGTTTTGGTTGGCTTTGTCTTCAGCCCAGTCCAGAGTGAACTTATGTGTTAAGACTGTTTTCCCCATGCCAGCCTCTCCCTTTGTCAGCACTGTTCTGACTGGTTGATGATCTCTGCCAGGTAAGGGTTGGAAGATGTCTTCACATTTGATCACAGTTTCTGGTTTTGATGCTTTACTGGATGTTGTCTCAATCTGTCTGATCCCATGTCCGTCACTGACTCCTCTACTCCCTCCCTCTGTGATGTAGAGCTCTGTGTAGATCTCATTCAGAAGTGTGGGTTTTCCTGCTTTAGCAATTCCCTCAAAAAAACACTGGAACTTCTCCTTCAGATTACTTTTGAGTTTATTTTGGCACACTGTAGCAAGAGTTCCTACACAGAAAAACAACATATTAAATTGTAAGAGCAATATAGTAATTTTGGGGCGAATGAATACAGCATGCATTAACTCTGGGATTTAGTTCACCTCTGGTGGGCATAGAAGTTTTGATTGTATATGCAAGTGGGGATGTTTTCTTTACTTTTAATGCAAACCACTGTGTTCAAACATTTACAGTCACACCTTTACCAGATTATCCATTGTGCTCATTATTTATGATATAAAGTTGTTTAAACCCTTGACCAACCCTGGTGGATAGTCTACATTTACAGCAGTTTGGAAATCTAAACACTCAACTATTTTCACATTCTATCATGTTAAACCTGTACAAAAACTTACTGCTCTGCAGAGAGTCAGCCAGCTCCTCCTGCTTCATTCCCCTCAAGAAGTGCAGTGTGATCTTCAGAAGCGCCTGACTGCTGCTTTTCCTCTGTTCTTCCTCTCCACCATGCACCACTTCCTCATCCCTCTTCTGTCTCTCTAAGCACTCTGGGTAATCTGGACTAAGAACTCCCTGGAACTTCTTCAGCTCAGTCTTCACAAAAGTGATGATGTTCTCCTCTAGGAGCTGGATATGTAAAACATTAAATTTCATATTAATCTGACATCTGACAAGGCCCCACGCTTGAAAACAAACAAAGTCTTATAACCTGTAGTCCAACAACGTCTAAAGGCAAAGCAGGTTATTCTGAATGGCAGCACTCAAAGGCGTGGCATCATAGCCCCCTCCTGGCTAAATCCCACTGCCTTTCTGATTTCTCTCCAAGAACTCCGTGTCTTTTACACGTCCTTGTCACGATGAACCGTATAAATGGGTATAACAGTTTACACTTTCGGACAGTCTTTTCTCCAAGGGATTCATGGTGTTGCACTCTGTTGTATACACAAAAGTGATGGTAAGTAATGTGTAAGGGCTCATTTGTGGTGACAAACCCACAGAGAATTATCACGCGACTCTGCAGTTTCCCTCAGCTCTACAGTGTGTTTTAGGTTCTTTCAGCTATTTTTTTTTTTGGTCTTATGTCCCAAAACTCAACTGTTTTCAGCAAGAAAGCTCTGATAAACCCATTGTACCCTTCCTGCTCAGCACCAAACGGCTGATTGACAGTTAGCAACTAGGTGATGAAGGTGGTGAACATGGTGGAGCATTTAGCTGTTAAAAGCTCAAATATTCCTTAAGGAACTGGTGGACACCAAAACAGAGTTAGAAGGGACTTAAATTTGTCAGGCCACCAGAAACATTCAGACTCAGAATTAATCTCGATTTCGAGTAATCACGATTCGACAATATGAAAATAGAAACGATCCCTTTGCCACCAAATTCAAGCTGCCACTTCAACGAAAAAATGTGAAAGGCCCTCTCAAGAGCCAGTTTGTCCATTCTGGGCTGCTGTAAAAACATGGAGGTGCAACATGGCGGACTCTGTGGATTAGGACCATAATACATCCATGAAGAGGACCCGCTCCCTACGTAGATGTGAAGGGCTCATTCTAAGCTAACGATTCTTAGTTTCAGGTGATTATACGCTGATCAAAAGTTCTGAATATTATATTCCATTTCTGCCAATAAATCCCACACACTGGTCCTTTAATATCTGTCTGTCATGAGTTGAAAATGCATGAGTGTGAAGAGTCAAAGGGGCAAGAATAATTGGTTAGTTTTCAATTATTTAGACAATTTACACACCATAAATATGGAGGGCAGATCTGCTTTATTCTGCTCATTGTCAGAGTGACCAGTGGGAATCTCTGATCTCTCCTGGTGGACTCTGTGGAGAAAACATGAAACAGAAACTGATCCACAGATATCAACAAACACACACGCTAACACTGAATGAAATTAATTCCCTGAGGCATACCCTTACTCTAATCAAAACTCTTAAATTCTTATAATTTTCCCAACAAATTTTCAAAATCTTGCCTTTGTTCAGTAGAGTCGTGCCCGTGCTTGAAGGCAAGAGGTGGCTCCATAGAGCAGTCACTTTTAATAGACACACAGTGAGGTACAGAGGAGTCTGGTCTCACTTGCTGGACTCTGATAGAAATACATAAAAGATCATCACTTTAAATTTCTTCATTTGATTGAGTTTATCTTGTGTTTTTTAATCATGTATTTAATGCATTTTCACCTCTGCTCTGTCGAGTGATTTCCACGTCTAAAGGTTAAGGGTTCAGCAATGGAGTGGTCACTCTTCATAGACACACAGCTGGGTTCAGGGGAGTCTGGTCTCTCCTGCCGGACTGGGCTTTAACAGAGAACAGAGATACTTTTTCACTCTGATCAATGGTGAGGTTTAATGATTTCACATCTCAGCTCTGAAATGCCATACACAGCCATAAAGAGTGAAAAATCCTCATCTCACCTCTTAGCTTTGGTCTGGCTGCCATGTTCAGAGAGGGAGATTTTTGAAGGTGGGACATCATCCTGTCTCTCCTCACACAGATCCATATTGAGTGAGCACTTTTACAGCAACAAATTGGCCTGATTCATTACAGTATGGTAGTTGTAATCATTCCTGTGAGTAAAATGCAAAACACAGTATACATTGTGTGTTGCAGTGTACTGAAATTTACTCTGTCGAGACTCTTCCTGACATACTCTTTTGAAGGGTGTATACATATAATGGTAAATTGGAGGGCATTAGTATGTATGCATAGAATGATGCATGCTGTACCTGTGATATACAGTACATGACTGATTATAATATCATAATCCTTTCATTGTAATACCATGGTGACAGCGGCGCACAGCAGCCGGTAGCTCACATAAACTTTGTTACATTTTTGTTTTAATTTGTTATCTTTTCTCCTTTATTGCTGAAGCACATATTGCCTATGACAGAAATACACTCATCAACATCGGAAAAGGAAGTGCAGGGATTGGATTAAGTGCAGCGGGCCTTGAGACGACCCGATTCTAAGTTCACTATCTTGCTAGTTTGAGCTGTTTCATTCAGTTCAGTACAAAACTAGATCTATAAGCAGGTTTAAAGACTCAGAAACCAAATCTGCAGCTGAGTTCATGGTTGCTTCTGTGGCTTTGTGAGATCTGTCTTCATTATTTTGTTTAAAGAAACCTGTTCCAACCATACTATAGTTCAACGTTTTTGTCTAGGAAAACAAAATTCTTTTCATTTCCTTCTCTTAGATTTCAACTGGGATTTTTTTTGTCTTCATTCTGACTTTAGGGCAACTTACAAATCTATTGTGGTAAAAGTGAAAGAGTGCAGTCTCTAACTCAAAACAAAACTATTAAAATCAACTAATATATGAAGATATCCGTATTTTCAACCTATATAGCTACAAAGTCCACATATTTTTCAGGCCTATAGCACTTTTTTAACAGTTACAGCAACAAAGTGTTTTACAGAGATACGTGAAATCATCCATCATCATCATCCACAGCAACACACTGGCAACAGGCCAGGGACTTCATTATGTAAATAAAAGTAAGCAAAAAGAGGAGGAAAAATTGATTATAAAATATCACAAATATGGCAGAGGCAAAGTGGAAAAGAAACAAACAAGAGGAAAACATCAAATACAGACTAGACGTTTTCACAAGAGACTTACTTTGTCAGCCTGAGTTTCTCCAGTTTCTCTGAGATTCTTCATCTCTGGGGAATCCTGACAGCAACAGCTCCTTTATCATAACTTCCCCACCAAGCAACAAGAGAAGTGTGCAAAGAATGCTGCCAGTTTCATTTCCTTTTATTTCAGTAAAACAGGCCACACAGACATGTGAAGACAAAGACAAACTGAGAAAATACATCTACCAACTTTACACCAGAGGCACGTGACACTATATTATAAAAATACTCAATTATAAGAAAAGGTCTTGGATTCGAAATTAAAGTAGAATGACAGATATCAGCAAAATGTATTCAAAAGTAAAAATATTCATTATACAGAAAAGTGTTTCATTTAGCCTCTTCTGTAGACTCTTCTCTTCTAAAGTGTTCATTAATTTGTTTCTCTCATGTTAAATTATAGAATCTCCTTAATGCTGATAGAAATATAATAGTGAGGAATCCATAAGGCCAAAGTGACATGTAGAAATCTTCTCCGGGTCCTGTTCTATATTAGATTTGATCTTCACACACATTCACATTATGTTTCTAAAGCTTCAAAAGCAAAAGTTTGAGAAAGAAGGAAGTTGTGGGTGTTACAACAAGAAACATATTTCATGAGTCAGTGGAACAACGACAGTAAGTACGCAGTTGTACATTTAGAAATTTTGTCACATGTTATTTGTGGTTTAAAAGTGCTGTTAAGCAAAAACACAAAGAGGGGACAGAGAGAAGACAGAAACTACATTTCCGTTCCTGAAATGAACTCTTTTTATTGACCACAAAATGCAGCTGTCACAGTTGGAAATGAAGATAATAGCATGTTTACATCATTCAGAACAATGCAGTGGATGCTGTACATTGATTGTTTTTTTTCATACTGATACTTCTTTTTCCTTTTATCCTGTTTCTTTGCCTCCTTTTATACTGTCTCTAAAAGCCTTTTATTGTGTAACATTACATCACAATATTGGCAATATTGTGATACCTCATTCAAACAGTCTACACATTGAAAAACATTTGCACCAAGTCTAATTGAATTTCTAGGCTCTTTAGGAAAAATCAGTCACATTGCTGAAAATATTAAAAGTCAGACTTGAATTTAAGCACAAACAAGTTATTTCACATGTAAGGTCAGTACAGCAGTGACTACACTCATTTCCATGAACACAACGGGGCAACAAATATTTGTTTTGTCATTTTACAATGTGACATCTAAATGGCTTACAATCACCCTCAGAGAGGGTGAAGATACAAACATGTTTGGTGCCACAGTGCCATCTGGTGGACAGAAGGAGGAAACCCTCACATTGATCAAACCTCTGCTGTGTCAGTGAGGACCTGCTGCTTTGGGTGGCAAAAGTTTCACTTTTGTTTCGCAAGCATTGAGTGTTTGGGCATGTCTCACACCTTCACACCAGAATAACACTCACTTTAGGCACAAAATCAAAAAGCAGTTTCTCTGGTTACAATTTTACATTTAGCAGGATGGTGAGCAGATCCCCCATAAGTACAAGAGGCCATTGGTTACTGCCACAGGATGCACTGACTGACTGCAAGCAAACCTGTCAACCTGTCGTCAAGCAGCAGATCCATCAATCCTTCACTCTCAATCCAAAAAATGTCTTCCACTTTTGGTGCTGTTTTGGAACAGGAGAGGAACGCTCCCTGAAGGAAACACTGAATCTGAGAGAGCTTTGCTGACACAAAACAACTACTTTGGATTGTTCTTGTCAAAAGTTGAAGGTTTGCCCTTTGTCTCTGATCCAGTTAGCCTTTATAGTTGCTGATGAGTTGGCCAGATGCATCTGTGTGCCAAGGTGGTTATCCTGATACTCAGGAACCCGAACCAGGGTCTAAATTTAGTTCTTCATTGATCAAAATCTGTTTCCTCAGCCTGCAGAGTCACTGGAAGCAGACCTCAGAAACAACACACATTAAGTTAAGCTTCACTAAGAGGATTTGTGATTGGTAGAACACATTTTCGGAAACATTTCTGGACAAGATCAGGTTGTCCAGACTGTTGCTGTTAAGATCACAGTTTGTAGGAGGTTGCCATATCATGTGCCTCCACATCCTGCCAGGGCACAGTGCCGTGGTTGGAGTAATATTTATATTGAACTCTTGTCCTGCTCTGTCCATTCAGACTGAACATCCTACCTACTATGGTTTAGGGTTCCAGCTATGGCTTCCAAGACAAACTCTGTGCATTTATTTCATTTTGCGATCAAGCTGGTCTAAATATTGCAATAGACTGTAGGCCTATCTAATGTAGGCTTTTATCATCTTTATTACATTTCAGGCATTATTGTTGATAAATCAAAGATCAAGCTGATTGGTTCACCAGATTCTACCTGCCTGTTTTATGACAAACAAGATGTATCTGTCAACATTAAATAAGCTGATGAAAATGCTTTGGTGTTGCTTTGATGACCAACTAAAGAAAGTGGTCCAGGCTTTTTATCATCAAATAAATCAATCAGTCTTGTTGTGCTTTTTTCCTTGCCTACTCCACTGTTGCCTATCCTGCACTGATTCCCTGTTGGATTTCACACTGACTATAAAACTTTATTACTATATTTTGAGGCTGTGCATGGCCTCAAAAGCACATTATGGATCTTCTGTCCCCCTGTTCAGTCGTAGTTGTCAGCTATGGATTGGGCCCTGCTTGTTGTTCATGGTCCAGGCTAGTGAATGTGGGATCAGCCTTTAGGTCAGGGCCCAAGACTAGCTGAGACACACAAAATACACTTAAATCCCATCATAAGCCTTTGTCACTGTCACGGGAGTTCTGCTTTCACTACTGCATCTTTTCATCTTATTTCTCCTTGTGTTTTATGTTTTATTGAATAATGTTTTATTGCATTTTCTCTTTTTGACATCAGTATTTCTTCACTGGAATGCACGTTGTACCTTTATTAACCCTTTAATGGTTTTCTCAACCATTTGGTAGAGCACATTTTGAGTTGTGATGTCTGGTTGAAAAATGAGCTGTACTTATCTCAACCTGACTGAGCATCTCTAGCATTCTGTTGCACTGTGGTTTTTAGAACCAAACCTTTTCTGGTCATCTATCCAGGAAATTAGAGGCAGAAAATTCTCTCTTAGCATGTGGCCTTTTATGGGGAAGTTTTCAAAATTAATTTAGTTTAGTGTCAGCAGACTGAACAGAATGATGCAAATGATTTTTTAAAAGTTTTTTCTTTAAAAAAAAAAAAAAGTTCAACCAGTGGGGAGAGATGTCTATTAATGATAAAGGAAATATGGAATACATACAAAGTTTTCTGATTATTAACTGTTGTCAATATGACAAATCTCATGTCATTGTATATTTGCTGATTTCATATCATTATTCTATCATCATATTATATCAGTATGATTTTTTGAAAATACAGTAATAACTAGGTAAGTCCAGGGTGACACTGCTAATAATGATTTGAAGTCAAATTTAAGCACAATAACAGTAGTGGACATTCACAAACCTCACTGAGGGGGAGGAAGACTGGACTGTGTATTATATAACTTTTTGTTATTTTCATATGACCATTACTTGTTTTTTATTCATCTTTAAAATGTTTATATTGTGTAATGTATTATTTGTCAGGTTTTACATATTACTCTTGTCCATAAAAACAGTTGTCTGACTAGAACATGTATTTTATTCCACTTAAACGGAGAAACATTTTATGCAGATTGTTGGAAGTGTCATTTTACTGCAAAAAGTGAAGGATTTTTTCATTAAAGAGTTCAGAGCTACATGGGTTTAAAACACTGAGATTATTGTAAATTCTATATAAACCACACACAGATCACAAGGAGGCGAGGGGGTCCATTTTCTCATCTTTTAATAACACATTCATATCTATGCTCTGTTTTGTTTACAAGGAGTTTAAAACAAGTGTTGATGAGGACTAAAGGAATCAGGCAGGCAGAGGGTGAAAGTCCATATACTGTAAAGACCAAAGGCGCCATCTGGTGGAAGGAGGAAGACTTGACCCTTCTCACATTGCATCTCAGCAGCCGGGACGTGAGCAGACAGTCTCGCCATGGCTGCACGATCAAAGCACATGGAGATCTTGATTTTCAGTTAGGAGACTGAGCCCAGATCTGATTAGTCTAGTTGAATCCAGCTCAGAGCAGTATGACAAGTATAGAAATGATATAGGGCCTCCCTCCTTCCACCTGCAGCTACACAGTCAGCTAAAACAACAGGTCCTTTTGCTTTTTCAAACGACTCATTAGAAGTGAAAATAGATCATCGATCAGTGTAGAAGGTCCTCGCAGGGCGCTCTAACTCATGTAGGCTTTTCACAGAGAGAAAGAAAATGCTAAATGCACCCAAACACAAGAGATACAATCTGCTGTCAAACAGAGAGAAAAAAATTAGAAGTCAACCAAAATAAAACATGAAGAATATTTTGAAGTTAAAAAAGTGTAAGTTTAATGAAATGAACACAAGATAATGCAAATTGGATAAAGAAATCTCATTTATGTTGGATTATTCAAGAAGAAAATTCAAAACAGGTGGTAAGTTTTTATCTCCCCTTTAAGATTATTATTCAATTTCATAATCCTTCGAAAAACAACTAAAAATGGAGAAAGAAAACAAAATCATCTTTGGAAGAAGTAAAAGTTTTTTCCTTTAATAGACTATCCACTACAGTATATGGAGATGCCGCTACCCAGTTATTCATTTACCTATATTTCTTTCGAGCAACTTTTTTTTTTTTGTGTGATTTTTGTGTCCTTTTTTCAAAAAAGAATTACCATTAACCTATTTTTTTCCCAAGAGGTAGATCAACAAAACAATTACATGGTTACAGGTGTCGTGCCCCTTGATTCAGGAGGTGAAATCACAGGGAGGGGAAGTGGAGCAGCAGGGTGGAGTTGAAGGAGGATTGTGGGTGATTTTAGCAGTTGGAGGCAGGTTAAAAAAACTGCGGTGTTGAGTTCTGATTCAAAGTGAGGTGACTGACTACAATCAGCTTTGAACAGTCCAGTTGGAAAACAGGAACTATTCCCAGAGCAAAAGTTAACACTGTTATGATTGGGCTGTATGTGGACCAATCAGGTTACTGAATATTCTAACCGACAAGTAAAGAAAATCTGCTGCACACCCCACCCCGCACCATAATGTGTCCATATTGGGTTTTTTTGTCTTTTTTGTCCTTTTTCTCATTTAGGCTACTCATTTATTTTTACAGTCCCATCTCTAAGCTGGAGAGGTAAAATTTCAAAAAACGAAAAATAAATTAAAGTCGAAGAGTGGAAAAAAACTAAAATTGTGACTGTAACATAGACTGTCCATCCTTTCTGACTGCATGTCTGCCCGACTGACTGTTTGCTCTTGTCTGTTTGTAATAAAAGAAAATAAAAGAAACAATCTTCTGGCTGAGTTTACTTATGTTTTGAGGTAGCGTTCCTAGTTATGTGTCAAGAGGTTTGTTTGTTTCGTCTCGGTAGGGTGTCCCTCTGCCGGGTCTCTGCCGGGTTTTTTTAAGATTTGTCAAGACTCAGAGCCCATCTCTGCTGAGGGACAGGAGAAGTTTGCAATGTTTTACTGCAAACTGTCCTTGCAAGACCTTGGAGTCTGTCTGTCTGTCTGTTTTTTTACCGTCTGTCAGGGCTGAGCTACATGTTGTAAGGTCTATAAAGCAAAGCTGTGCTCTGCTGCCACAAACAAGAAGATGGGCAAGATAGTTTACACAAAACTCTGAATTGCCATGCTCCCAATCTTTAAATAAAAGGACAACACCAGTGAGTTTTTAGCTGACTTACTGCATATACTTTACATCAGTGCTGGGCATTTTCTAAAGCATGCAGTAGTGTTTTAGATTTATGGGCTTTTCCATTACTTTCAATGTATTTCATTATGCCAGTCAGGTTGCAGAGACTTATTAGATCCTCAAATCAATATTTTTATAACAATGGAGCAATGACTATGTGTAATGTGAAAGGTTGTATTAAGACAATTTGCTGACCCCTTTCACATTACACATAAGCATTGTTCCATTGTTATGAAAATACTGATTAGAGGATCTTTAAGTCTCTCCAGAGTGACGAGCCCACAGATAATTATCACAGTTCCCCTCAGCTCTACGGAGCGTTTTAGCATCTTTCAGCTTCTTGTTTTGGTTTTACGGCTCGCGGCTTTAATGTTTTGATTCACTCTCACAGCTAAAATGTAATATTACGTCATAATTTTCAGCCACAGAGGGCGACTGTTTTCAGTGAAACAGCTCTCATAAACCCACTCTGCTCTACCTGCTGGTGACCATAGTGGAGCAACTAAAGAGCCAGATGTTTTTTCTCAGGAGTTTAGTGAAGACCAAAAAAAGAGGTAGAAGAAGAATGAATGTTGGACTTCCGTTTGTCAGGTGGACAGAAACATGACTCCAAATTAATGACAGTGTTGCTCTGTATCTGCTAGATGTGCAAATAGGCAACTGTTTGATAACAAGTTCACCATATCAGCTTAAAAGGTCATATTTAATCAGTGTTCTGCTTGTTTTTGTTGCCCCCAGGTGGCCAAAAAAATCAATTATTGGAGGTTTAAAAGTTGCTTGAATTAGGAAGGAATTGCATTCAACACTTTTGTTGGACCTCCGGGATACACACACTGCTTGTTGGTGAGAAACACTGAATGTAATCTGAATTCTCTTTTTTTGGGAAGATTGGGAAGATCATTTACAACACCAAAGTATAACATTAGCTAAGGCAGGCTTTTGGAGAGACGGTGCCCTGTGGGGCTCAAACAACAAATTGTCTTAATTTAACTCCAGCATGTCTTGCCAAAGCTAATTTTCGTATTATGGTGAAATGAATGGAAACCAATTAATATTCATAAATCTAAATATGGTGGTATGTTTGACAGTATATTGTATATGATATGTTTTAGAAAATTTACTGCACGAATATTATTAGCAATTTATAGAAAATGGGATAAAACATGCACTGGTATGGTCCTTTAAACAGTCTTGGAATAAGCTTGGTGCAACAAAATCATGTAAGTTTGACGCTTAAATTTTAGTGTGTGGCAACTATACTGATTTTTTTACACTGTGTGGCACCTCACACTGCCAAACACTGTCCTAGTTGATACAGCGTATCAATGTATCACTCAACTTGCATAAAAAAGGACAGAGGGTTCACTTTTGGGCCAAGAAATGATCCAGATCTGATGTTCTCGCAGCAGAGAGGAAAACCAGAGAAAGGTCTAACGATTTCTGTCCTAGTCAGAATGCAGGCTTAGATTTGTGTGAGCTGTTCTTACTGCCACAGAGCAGGAGTGGTAGGTAACATGGAGCGTGTCTCTGTTTCTTTTCGTGTGTGGAGACACAGCAACCACGACTTTGTCTCTACTGTCTCTACTGTACATACAAAAACAATATGAGAAGAGTTCAGTTCCAAGATGAGATATCACCATTTGAATGCAGTAATCTTCACTCTGAAATACTACTGAAGTTATCTTACGACCCTTTCTATGAGTTTAGTATTACAGGTTATTTGCTCAAAATGGCTCTATACTGCATTTTGGACTCAGCCCCTTCCTGTGTGTTTGGCACAGTTACTGTCATGTACTGAGCTACATGTTAGTAGTTCATTGTATTTAGTAGCTGTTTTGTTAATAGAGTTGTGCATTCAAAAACAAAAGAACAAAACATGATCAAATTCAACTATTTTCATTTTTTCCAAAAAGAGAGTCAGAACATCGATTGGTAAAAAAAAA
>NTHP01000107.1:919734-989307 GCA_003416845.1 Oplegnathus fasciatus
TTCCATTGATTGACAGGTGTATTGTACTGGAGCCAATCCCGGCTGACAATAGGTGAGAGGCGGGGTACACCCTGAACAAGCCGCCTGTTCATCACAGGCCTGACACCTATGGGCAATTTAGAGTCGACAGTTGACCTAACCTGTGCGTCTCTGCACTGTGAGAGGAAGCTGGAGCACCTGGAGAAAACCCACGCAGGCAGCAGGAGAACATGATGCCAGCCAGCAGGTTCCAACCCAAAACACACCCACACACATATGTATATACTACATACATACTGTATATACAAATATACACATCTAAAGACAGACACTCTTTCTCTGTGGTCGCTCTGGCTGACAGGAACTAGCCAACACTGGCTCTTCATGCCGAGTAATTTAATAATGTAAGCTCACAGCCCAGCCTAGCTAGTTAGCCAGAGAGGGAGGTACCATGTGCAGCCTTGTCAAGATAAATAAATGGAGAGGATTTTACAACACTAAATGTATCTGACTGTTGTACATATGTACTTACATCGAAAACAACACAACATCCTCATTGAATAACATGTACTTTTGACACTTCCACACTTTTTACCGTAATTTCAATTTAATTCACTTCTACTGATGAGGAGTATTGAGGCAGTGCTGCATAAATAAAAGATTTGAGTGCTTTTTCAAGCATTGGTCTGTTGTTAAGAGATGCTAGTGTATTTGCGTGTGTGTGTGTGTGCATGCAGACTCACATTCATAGCGGCGATGTCGTTCTCGTAAGCCTCTCTGACCTTCTTCATGACCTCCACCTCAGCCTGACAGCAGGCTTCAATAGCGCCTTTGACTGTGATGGTTCTCTCTGGATTGTACAGCGTCAGGTCCTGAAGACTGCACACATTACAAGGGGAGAGGATGCTGATACATATAGCTGATCAGTGATCAGTTAATTTTAAAGTGACTTAGCTCCTTCAGTGATCAGCTGTTATAAAACATCTTTGAGTATCTTGAAAATGTGTATGTATTATGTATGTATTTTATTATAAAATGTATATATTTTTCTATCCCATAAATCATAACCAAAATGGACCTGTGACAGCTGATTCACAAGGTTGAATTAGGTCTTTGAAACGTACAATCAGAGATCTTAACGTGTGTGTGTGTGTGAGAGAGAGAGAAAGAGTCTTACGGGGAGATGGTGATCTTGGTGTCTGTGTCCTGTTCAACTTTTTTCAGGTTGCGTCCCTCCTTCCCAATCAGGCGTCCAACAAAGTTGTTGTGAGCCAGAATCTTTAGAGGAACCTCATCAGCACTGCAAACGGAAACCACTGGTCATTTAGAATGAACATTTTTATCCAAAAACTAAATATTTCAAATATCTCACTGCTGGATAGAGCCTTCATTAGGGTAACTGTCCAGGAATATGTTATGCTGTTATTCTTTTGAATACTAGTAACATGTTGGATTGTTGTTTAGTCCCTACGTCTTGGTGTCTTTAGCCTCCTGGTGCATGATGTCCAGGATCATGCGGCAGGCGGCTGAGCAGCCCTCAGGGGTGGAGTGGATGCTGATTGGCTTCTCAGCAGCACCTGCATTCTCCTTGCGGTGCACGTCAATCCTGCAGCAGCGTAAAAAGATCAGAGTGACTTTATTAAGTCGCTAGGTTCAATACTTCCTAAGTTCAGTACAGTGCTATAGTATGCACATAAATCTGCAAATCAAGTAACAATGATAATCAATCATAAAAATGAAAAACAGAAGTAAATTATATTTAAATGTGCTTTAATTTGATATATGGATATACAGTATAGGAAACACAGCATCATCAATATTCTTATTTATTGGAGTGAAAATTGTGTGTAAAGGAGCTGATCTTGTGTTACATATTTAGGAATAATATTGGAGCAGTCACTCTCTTGTGAACCTGTCATTGCTAGAATATTATCTAAGAGTGGCAGTAAACTTAAGTTCCTATTTATCAGAACAAAGCATTTTGATATTTCTATGAAAAAACTTCTTGTGATATCATTGATCCAGTGTCATAATGACTTTGCCTCTACTGTGGAGCATCGTGGATTGACAGCTAAATTTAGGATTTTTTTTCTGGTTCAGTTTGCATCAATGCAGTTTTGGTTTTCTATTGTAAACATTTTATACTACATGTTTTGTTTTATTTTAACATGTTGGGGCGATGCTGGAAATAAGGGTTCTGACTTTAACATGTTGCCCCTTGGATGTTTTCATAAGTAAATTGATTGAAAGGTTACTGTATGCAGCGGTGGGGTGGTAATCAGGAGGATCAGGAGAAACCACGGTGGGCCAGCACCGTTTTGGGGCAATACTTTGTGCTTACAATACTGAGCCTTGATGATGAATGAAGTTAAAATAACCAGGGCAGGTGCTTTAGTAATCCACTGCCAGGTCTGTGTGCTTTTGTTTCTGTTTGCATGTATTCTGTTGTTTCTTGCTTCTTGCTGTAATGAGCAGAGCCAACTGAGCCGAAGGCAGAAGGCAACACAGACAGATAAATATTTGTCAAGATTTGTTTTTCAGGTTACAGATGGGGTAACTTTAGAGTCCATGTAGGTTTTTTTTTCCCCATAAACCAGGGCCCTGTATTTAACATGCAAGTCGGAGTAGGAAATAACTAACCTCACCTTAACAATAACCCTAACGGGCCAAAAAATTCTCAGTGATGCGATTTTTGTGACTGCACTTTGTGCGGGATGCAGAGGAGAACACATGCTGTCTCGGCAGAAACCACTGTCCTCCGAATGTCACGTTACAGAGAAAATGTAGTTTTGCAACACTGATGTTTCAGTCAGAACCACCAATTTCAGCAATAATAAATCAAGCTGATCGCTCTTACAGCTCCTCATAAAGATATGGTGAATGACTCCCCATTCCTCAGTGAGAGCAGACTAAAAGCTTTATTTTGAACACACCTGTGTCCTCCTGCCTGGATGCCACCTGCTTAGTTGTCATGAAGGATATCTCAACATCATTAGAAAAGGTCAAATCTAATATAAGCTCTTATGTCTTATTCATGTATTATTTATTTAGCAATATTTATGGACCCCAGGAAGAGTAGTCATTGCTGAGGCAATAACTAATGGGAATCCCAATAAACAATAAAAAAAAAAAAATCAAATTATAGCAGAGCTATAATGTTTGAGAGATGTGTTCATGTTGTTACAGTGTATTTCCCAAGACTGGGTGAAATTACAGGAATACATTTCCCCACACCTCCAACAGACATAAAGAAGAAGATTCCATGTTCTTCAGTAAGAGGTTACTCCAGCCCACAGAGAGGTTTCAACAGGATTTCATGCAGCTGAGTGAAATTACATACTATTTTAATTTGCATATACATTCATTTTTTAAGACATACTAGTGGCTTGAAAGTGTTAAATTAAACTCTACCTTGTAACTGGAATGTTTTTAGTTGATTTTAATGGAGTGTTATGCGTATTAGTCGAGTGTGTCAAATTAGTGGTTTTATTTCCTCCTCAGCAGCCTTTTCCCAATTGAGGTGGACCACTCTCCATTATTAACTCCCAGGCCGTGACTCGAGTGTGTGTGTCTATACGTATGTTACCGAACATTGCACACTATTCTTGTTTTCATTCTGAAAAAAACAACAATATCTTTACAACAGGCACTCACTTGCTCTGCGTCTGCTTGGTGATGTTCCGAATGGTGGCTCCCTCCTTGCCGATGATGGCTCCCACGTACTGTGTGGGTACCAGCAGTCTCAGAGGGATGTCGGCGTGCGGAGGTTTGGAGGGCATCCCAGAGCTCGGGGACCCACCACGGGGCCCACCTCTGGGCCCATAACCAGGTCGCCGGCCATTATCGGGCCCCCGCTGGCCTCCCTCCAGCTCGGAGTTCTCATCAGGGATGTAGGAGACACGCAGGGCATTGTTCTCGAACTGGTATCCATTCAGCTTCTGGATGGCTCTGAGAGAGACGCAGCACATGAGCAGCGGGTCATGTACAGCGCACTTGCCATGTGAGGCGTACAAGTAGCATCACTACACATTTCATTTAAACCATGTGAATATTTTTATGCTGCATTTTTGTGCATTTTCTTTTCTTGTTCCGTTATAATCATAGTAATGATTATAGTTATGACAGTGATTATAAAACTAACAGTAGTAGGAATGGTAAAAACAGAAAGAATGATAGTGAAATAAGAAAGATACACAGACGTGAATGACACTGCTGGACTTTTTCTACTTTTTATCTAAAATATCCTCTTTACATACCATATCTGTACAGAACTATTTTTGAGAAGAAATGCAAACACATGTTTCTTATTACGAAGACACTGGTGGAATGTAACTAAGGGCATTGACTCAAGTACTGTACAATTTTGTCATTTTTTCTTCATTACATTTATCTGACAGCTATAGTAACTACTTACTTTGAATAACAAATGTTTTTCATACCAAACATACGTATAATCAGCGGATAAAAAATTATGCATTGCTATCGATTACACTACCCAACAGTATATAAAGTTGTTTAGTTTATTTTATTTTATTATTTATTTATTTATTTATTTACCAGGGACAATGCACATGCATCAACACTTCAGTTTACACGTCAATGTAAATGTGCCGGAGTTAGCTAATGAGCTCATTTTCGTCCGTAGTTCCTGGGCAGGTTATAACAAATTAGTGCCATCAATAGAAAGCTTCAACAAGTACTACAATACAATACAGTACAATACAATCCAATACATAAATACATTACATAAAATTTGGTTTCTAGATTTTTTTAATGCCAGACAGTTACTTGTAATAGAGTATTTTCAGTATTTCACTATATTCAGTATTTAGTGCGGTAATGCTACTTTCACTTAAGGAAGAGATCGCAGTACCTTTTCACCGCTGTTAAGATTAACAGGCAGAATTGTAGCTGTAGTCAAGTTGTAGTTCCTTTAAATGACCACTAGATGTCATAAGTGGAGTAAAAAACATACAACTTGCTGAAAAGCTCGCAACAGTTTTATTGATATGCTTACATAAATTAAATAAATGATAATTCTAGGCATCTATATTTTTGCATTTAATTAATTAATATTTAATTATACTTTTTTATGCCTTTTTAAAAAGCTAAAAAGGTGTCTGCACAGACCTCATGGATGTTCAAACTGGCACAAAAAAAACACTACAGGAAGCCATGCTTTAACAGGTATAAATACACAAATAACCAAAGTATTCTGTTTTAGAGAGAAGAGCGTAAAGGAAAGACTGTGAAAGAGTAAACAGGATATTAAAGAGGGATGGAGGAACTTACTGCCTGGCATGCTCCCGGGATGCATATGTGACATTAACCACTGCAGTCTCACTGTCTGTGTTCACTAAGAGAAAGAAAACAAAGTTTTTAACTCTTAAATGCTGCACATGTTGGTTTATCAATGTGTCAAAAAAACCATTTGGATTGCTCTGACTTCTTTGGGTAGCTTTGGTTCTTATATTCTTAGTATACATGTTATGAAAACCCCAGCTGTATCAGACTAAAATCACAGAGTGGGCTGCAGGAGAAAGAAGATTGCATCTTCAATTTGGCTCAGACACTGATTTGCCCCATTTGCCCAAATTAAATTGTGGTGTCGCTATGGTCAGTGCTGGGAAACCTTCTCTGCACAGGAAATGATGCTAGAACACATCAGAGTGAAATCAGAACTATGGTCCAGAAAAGAGCGAGCCCAGAGTCCACGTGTAGCAGTGGGAAATTACTACAATAACGTAGTGCTTTTGTCATCACAACCTGTGCTTTAGTTTCAACCTCAGAACATTAAAGCGTGTTTAATTTATTATTTATAGTCATATTGCTGAGTATGATTGACGACTATGAGTTTCTGAATCAATGCAAGTATACTGCATGTTTTTGCCCTGGTGTAGGTCTAGTGTAGGTCTAGAGGCCCAAAGCTTGGCTTTATCATTGAATCCTAGCTTTGGACCAGCAAGAGTGGAGCCTTTGGTTCTGAGCAGAGATGCTGCCGAGCACAATCACATCTGTATTTTCCCCAAATCTCAATCTGTCATCAAACAAGTATTTGAAGGTCTGAACCATTTGTGAATGACATCTTTCAGTGAAAATGATCATTTCTTTCATTTTGGATGCATTGAAATCTAAAAAAAAAACTGTTGTGTGATTAATGTGAGAAGAGACATTATAATAATAATTATATGCAGTAGTAGTAATAGCACTGTGTTGTGAGTGTGGCGATCTTCTCAAACATTTCTGGATCAATATCATTCAGCCTAGTGCAGGCTCTAATTGATTCTGTGATTACTAGCTATTCATCTATGCATCTAAGGGACCCAGAGCTTCAGCTAATACTGCGTCCTCCCGTCATCGCTCCTCCCATCTCCAGCCCAACACCCGGAAATCGACCGAGGTCAGACGTCACATCACAGAGGGAGTTCCACATCTCTTAAATGTGTCTTGAAGGAGACAAGGAGCGAGGAAAGAGGAGGCTTCCAGAGGAACCACAGGTTTATCCTACACAGAAGTCTTGCCAAACAGCAATCAGATGAGTGCGTAATCCAAATTATGAACAGATTATAAAAACACTTGCTACTTTGTCTACTTTTTCTTCCTCAGCCAGAGCCTCTTTCTTTTCTTCCTCTTTTTTGAGCTGAAACAATTAATTAATTAATAGATCGACAGAAAAATAATCTGCAAATATTTTGATCATCATTTAATCGTTATTTTTCAATCCAAAACACCAAACTTTCCCTGGTTCCAGCTTCTAAATTATGATGATTTGCTTCTTTTCTTTGTCTTATGTGATAATGAACTGAATGTCTTTGAGTTTTGGACTGTTGATCGGACAAAACAAGACATGTGAAGACGTCACCTTGGGCTTTAGAAACAGCTACAGGCATTTTTCACTATATTCTGACATTTGACAGACCAAACGATTAATTGATTAATTAAGAAAATAATCAGCAGATTAATCAATAATGAAAATAACCGGTAGCTGCAGTCCTACTCTTTTTTTGGTTCATCTTAGCTCATTTCGGCAAAATGAGGTCCACATCTGTCCTGAACAGCTGTACAGTAACAGTTATTATCAGTCCTATAATATCAGCCTGAACCTGAAAAGTAGCCTTTCAAGTTATAGTTTTTATTTAGAGAATTTCTAGCTGATTTTATTGCTCCCTCACATCCATTCTGTTCTATCAGTAATAAACTCTTTTTAATTCTCTATTAGTGTTGTTTCTGTCAGTCACATTCTGTGATGTTCTAATAGATCTATAATCAGTTTTAGAAGCAGCCATCGGATGTTAGTCAGGTGTTTTCCTTTTAAACAGCTACTTTGTTATTTCTACACATTATAAAACAGCTGAGATGAGATCAGATGATGCTGGAGTGAGCGAAGATGTCCCGTTTGGTCCTCCATCGTCACGTCTCTTCCCGTTAGCCAAATGGAGAGCTGACTGCCTAAAGCTCATGAGCACCGGTGTGGATTGTGACATAGATTGATAAACTGGTAAATCAACTGCTGTCAATCTACTGCCAGGTTCAGTCCCTCTTCACTGTGACACAAATACAATTATCACCCTGCTACCACTTGGGGCCAGCAAAGTGCCACATGTAACCACAATATGGGAATGATTTGAGGTCTTTACCTGCTTGTACTGTTCCTGCTCTTGAGTTAGCAACTTTTAATGCAAAAAATGGGCCATATATGGCAGAAGTCAGTGGTGTACACAAACCAGAGCAGAGATCAGATAGGCTTGAAGTTAAGTGAGGTTAAAGCTCAGTAAAGTCTTACCTTGTTCACAGTTCTCTACAGTCCCACACTGGGCCAACAGACCATCCAGCACCTGACATACAGAAAGAGAGAGAGGAAGAAAAGAAAAGAAGCCAGGAGGAAGAAAAGACCACTGTCAGTTCATGTGGGAAAGACAAAATATTTCAGAGTACACCCAAAGCCTAAAAAGAAACAAGAAAAGACACATGAACAGTTGAGTTAATTGTCTTCTAATGCAATCCAACTGGATACACACAAAGCAAGCCCTAACAAGACATGAGTTCCAATTTGATCTGGTAGTTTTTTCATCACCATTACAAAGACCAAAGATGAAACTAAAATAGCAAGCACTTACATATGAAGACATGGCTCTAAAATCAGAATTTTGAGATTTATTAAAAGGGGGAGGGAGGAAGAAAGCCAACTGAGACTGCACAGGGCCTAGATTTTCATGCTACACCCCTGAGATCCAAAGTGGAGCTGCAATCAAATTCTTGCCCCCAGGGCCTGTATTCATCTAACATCTGAGAATTACACTTAAGAATGCTCTAGAGCCAACTTAGATTTGAGCAATAAGACACATTTATCAAGCGACTAACCCCAACTTACAGTGATGTGTAAGAGTAACCTTTAAGAGCAGCTCTCAAGTGATCGTATGTTTAATCACAAGCATACTCTGAGCAGGAACAGCCAATCAGAGACAAGAATTGACCCCACAACTGGTGATTCTTTAAAAAAGCTTACTCAGTAATATGTAATTCTGCCAAATTATGTCTGATTAGAATTTTTTAACTTATTTTTATTTGTCCTTAATATCTCCAGTAGCATTTAATATGGGAAACTGACCACATTTTAATATTTGTATTAGATGTTGTATAAATATACGAATAGGGATGAAATGTGGTTGGAAAGTGGCTGAAATGGAAACAAAAGGAAAACTAAACTGGAGCAGGAAAGAAATTTTCCTGAGAAATCATATAGTGAGTATTTAGTAGCACATTAACAATCAAATGCAAATAATAGGCCTAAGTCCAAAATGTAACTCTAAGCGGCTGGGCACATACAGGCTCAGGTTCTCCAGTTCAGCCGTAAAACAGGTTGATTCCTGACAGGCAGATTCCAACTTTGAAGACGTTACTGCTTACAGTATACAGTATATTATGGATACACACAACAGAAGACACAATAAACATAGGCTATCTAGTATGATGCCTGTTTGTATGTAAACAGATGTAAACACAACAAATACTTAATAGATTAATGTCATAATTCCACAAACATTTTATACAGCAGTTTTGCTTCCAAAAAGTTATGCAAATATATGCAATGTCACAATATGTGTGTGAAACACATTGTGCCTATTTATAAATGTAACATCTACACATCACAATTACACATTTTTATATTTTATTCCTGATCATATTGCTTACTCTACTTAACCTAACGTGCTTTTATCTTGAAGTAAAGAATGTTTCCTATGTCCCTCCTCAGTGTCAGCACTTCTGTCTTACATCATTCATTTATTCTGCGGATGCTGTGACTCCTGACTCTCATTACTGTTCAGAAGCATGTAAATGACATGTTTCAGTCAGTATTGCGGAGAGACGTCGCCCTCGTGTGGACACACACGGCAGGATCAGAGCAGTGATGAGAGGAGAAAGAGAGGGAGATGATCTGGCACATATTCAAATGAAACACACACACACACACACAGAGAGAGAGAGAGAGAGAGAGAGAGAGAGAGCCACTCCCACAGGCACTTGCTTGCCAGAGGAGGCAGGCAGTGTGCCACACCCTCACAAAAACAATAACGGTGCACACAGACACACACAGCTACACACAGCACATGTATGGAGCCTATTGCTCCTCCCACATTTCCATCTTTTGCATTCAGTCTTGTTTGATGAATCAACAGATTAAAGTGAACAGATTCAGCAGAGATACAAGAGGAGCCAGTGGGAGGATACAAACAGAGAGATGAACTGTTCTAAACAGCAGGTGTCATATAGTTTTATCCTGGGAAAAAATCTGAATTTTGTTTTTTGTTTAAATATAGCATGAGGTTGTTCAAAGCACCTTTTTTATAATAATATAATTTTACTGTCTGGGGGGGGTTGATGAGTGTAGAGATAAAATAACATCACAGTATTTTCATAGTGCTTTTTGAGTTTTGTCTGCAATCTAATTGGTACTCCAGCACTATGGAAAATCAATTAGTCCATAATATCTATGTAGTATTCCAACAGTTTGTGCAGGAATAGCATAATATATGTATATATGTGTATGTATATATACTTGATAATATTGAGTATATATTATCAAGAATTTCAGTCACATCAATTCACATAGATAGTTTTCAAAGTAAAATATTTCAGCACTATAAATTCAGCATCAAGTATTCAAAAGTAGTTACACTTCACTAATAGGCATTAAGTTGCTTATGAGAGTCAAATCCTTATGGTCTTCCTTTGCTTCCATATCTATAGTGCTGTTTTTGCTGTGCATAATGCTGTTATACTGTATAGTATAGTATAGTATAGTATAGTATAGTATAGTATAGTATATAGGGCTGTACTGTGTAATGTTGTAATGTTTTATTAGTGTATACTGTATAGCACTTCAGACTGCATTTGTATGAAGTTGTGTCCTGCAGTTTGAACTATTGCGTTGTCCAGTGGTTCAGGCACACACGTCAATGATCACAGGTCCGTGCGTAAAGTTCACCCTGCGACATTTTGGCTTCCTCACTGCGGCTACACAAATCTGCTTCTTGTGGTTGTTAAATGTTACTGTAGCTGGTATTAGATATCCAGCTGAAGTGACAACATAACCATCAAATATATCCTCACCTACATTTGTGGTTTCCGGCCCATGATTCACAGTCGGCCCACTGAGGTAAAGGCAAATATGACCCATAAACACCCCCCCACACACACAAACACAGGCCTCAAGTGGTGCAAATATTTGCAGTGAGGTCAGCCTGGGTGGCATTACAGCTTTAACATCCAAACTTCCCAGTATCAGAGACACTGGGGCAGATTCTCAGAGTGGAGGAGGCAGCTTGCAATCTATCTGAGCCACCTCAGTTCAGTTCCTACAAGCAGGGAAACACTGCTCAATGCAGATGTGCATGGCTGCCAGGGTTGTCACTTCTTTGCACAGATGACTCATGTACATCTCATATTTTCCACCACTTGCCACTATTCCAATACTGATGCTGCTGTGACTCCTGCTTTATGCTGCAAGTCAGACTCAATAAGGTGTTTACTGGCAGAATATTGCCATGCTCCTTCATTTCTCTCCCACCACTCCACAAAGACAGAGTTTATCATTTGAACATTTGAAGTCTGACTGCCAGAACTCTGTTCATCGGTTGCACAAAGCTGTTTTGTTCTTGACTATCTTGAGTGGGACTAAGATTCCAATTAAGTCTCTTTTTAAACTAATAAATTACAGATTCGAGCCGCTCACCTCACTCCAAATTAACACTTGTGGCTTCTGGAAGAATTTAAATAATTTTGTGACTTTGTGGTAAGTGAAGCAATACCAGAATAATAAAAACATTTCTGATTGTTGGACACAAACCCCTAGCCCAACGTCAAAAAGGTGTGGGGGGAGGGGTTTTCAAAGCTTTTCAACCATTCTACAAACAGTTCTGACGGAGTATCCAGGCCCCGTAATGCTTGCTCCAGGACACTGTAACAAGCCCACCATTTTCGCGCACAAGTCCAGAAATTATATACCCAAAATAAAATGATTACTGTTCGTGAAATATTTTGAATACAGTCATGAACCTGGTCTCTTCTGAGAGGTAATTCTTTGGAGTTAACTATCAAAATGAATCTAAATGATACTGGCCACATGGCTGGTGACAGGCTGTTTTTTGAGCACTCTACATAATTTTGTTCTGATTGTAAGATTTGAAGATTTTGGCTGGGTGGACACCAGAAAGGCCACTGGTATACTCAGGACACTCAGTGATGATATCAGGGGCCAGAGTAGTAAAAGCCATATTTTTAGGTAAAACATTGGATAAATGCATAAACTACTCACAAACCTGTTAGAAAAAGGCCGTCTGTCTGTGGGCAAAAGATACAAGAATGGCCCTTACACGTACTGATCTCAGGCGGACTAATTCAGCATCTTTTAAATGTCTTCTTAAGACTGACTTTTAACTTACGTCTTTTTCTTAACTGGTGGCATTTGTTGTCACTATTTTAAATGATTTTATCTTGTTTTATATTTCATGTTTTATCTTATTTACTTTTGTTATTAGTTTTTACTGTAAAGCACTTTGTGACTTTGTTTTTGAAAGGTGCTATATAATAATAATAATGTGTATAATATTATAATATGTATAATATAATAATAATATGCTATATAACAATGTAATTATTATTACTCAAAAAACGAACTTAGTTTCCTAAGTGGAAGTCTGCCTTGCTGCACGTTGTTGAGCTCATAATGTTATTGACTACAGTGTCTGTCACTCATCCCTATTGCAGCCTGTGACTGGCTGGCTTCGGACAGGGGAGAAGTCAAAATGTCCCTGTTGAGTTTTTGCTCATTTTGGAGGCATTGCTTAGTTTTATAATAGTACACTAGTAAATAGTAGATCCATGTTCTAGCTTGAGGGCTTGTTTTTTAGAACCTATACCCATACAGCAAAAGCTACTAAAACTAATTTCACCAAATGTTAAAAGAAGATGTTGTGGGTGATAGGTATGTGATGTGTTCACTGGCAGTATGAAGTCAAAGTAACAGACTGGAAATGATCCCATCAAGAAAAACAATAGAGGAAATAGGGACTAACCTCCCACTGCAGGTGAGGTGGAATGTTTCTGATCTGCAGTTTCCTGGTCCTGTGGAGAGATGAAGGAGAGGATATTAGCAAGTTAAACATATGCAAGCAAAGAGAAGCGTCTCAAAGTTTTGGGAAATAATCAAGAAATGCTATACTGTGTGTGTATGTGCACGTGTGTGTGTGTTAAAACTGGACACTGATGACAGGTCCAACACTTTCTCGACTGTGTTAGGCTGAGGGCTTGAAGATGAAAGCGTGTGAAAGGAAGAAGAGACTACTGAATGAAGCCAGAACGTGTCTTGAGAGACAAACAGGTGGAGATTGGAAGAGAGTCTGTTTGAAGTGACTTCCTTTGATACAAACACTAAATCAAAACGGTGTGCAACGCTCCGTCCATCGGCTCTGACTGGTTCAACTTACACACAAGCCCTGTGTATAACACGGGGCACTGAACACGGGTCCAACCACATTTGACCTGGTCTTCAATGTTCACACAGTCTGCAATGTAGCTCCATACACATCAACCACAGCATTATGCTGTGCCAAAATAAGTTACTGTGTCAAACATGTTTTTTTTGTGACATCATTAAAAGGGGTCACTGAAATGTTGCTTTAATTTTTTTTGTGTAACTTTTCTTTGTCAGTCACCTTAGGAAAAGTTAAAAACTACAATCATGTATGCACATCTTTGTCTTTTTAGGATTGCTAACTCATACCTCTGGATGGATAATCTGTATACGCCCTTTTACAGCTCATAAACACCTCTCAGACACTACAACACTATCCAGGGCTGTCTGTGTGTATATGTCACAAATCAATAGGCATCAGTAGGAAAGGTTTTCATACTTCAGCTTCAGTGGATGTTTAAGTCACATGATTCATGTACGTCTTGATTTAATCGCTAAGCCTGTTTCCATTGCACTTTGTCACATTTTGCTTTTATCAATAAACCAATTTTTCCACCTCAGCCAAGTGTAAAAATGTTTTGCAATATTTCGAGATTTTTTGGGATTTTCAGCTTTTCTACTTTAAATGCACGATTGAAAATGTGCATGAAAAAGGTGGATGGAAGCCCACCGAGAGACTTTACATGCTTCATTGTGGGTTGGTACATGTCCATGAGTCAGGATGCGCCACTATCCTTTTTCCCAGCATGGATGCAAGTCAACACTTCAGGAAAGCGAAAAAGTTTTCGCTCCCCGGATTGGAACATCCCTGGCTCCATACTTCTTCTATCTGTACAATGCATCCAGTGTGAGCTACATGCATCAATTGATGGTATGCATTGTATTTACACCTTTTTAAAGCCTTTCCTTTTGGTTCGTCTGAGCACAAGGAGACAGCAAATTCCATCAACAAAGACACAATTCTTGTCAAGAGAAGACACCTTGGGCAAAACAGGACATCTTACACTTACATCTTATACACATTGCACAAATACTGGTATCTATGGTGACTTAAAATCAGTGCAACACTTCAGTTATCAGGATTTCCAGCTAATAAACTTATATATTTCACCACAAGACATCAATGGTCAAGGCTGGCCAGGTTTTGTCACTCCATTCCGGAAGTGTAAACACTGTTGATTTGTTCATACACACCAATGACTAAATGTTCACTTGGATGCTGAGATTTAAAACTCAACTTTAGGCCCAAATGCTACATCGAAAACAAATCTCACAAAGCTCACAGATGGAGCAGTTGAGAATGAACAAATCGGGTTGAGATTCTGTGTCTTTCTCAGGGAGACATGTCTTGAATCATTGCAGTGCGCTTGCCCATGAGGTCCTGCACCATCTGTATCACTATCTCTCTGAACCCGGATAAACTGCTAGAAACGTCTTGTTCTTGGCTGCTGTACGGATTCCAATTCTGACATGAGCACTAAAACATCTCTGCAGGTAGGTGGGGGGCAGGAGGGCCCCACAATTTCCAACAGGTTTTCATCTCCGCTTACCCAAAGCCCCCTCGCCATGTATCCCCAACTGCTATGGTCCACCATTATGGGACTTGAGCGCCAGTTGTTGGAGAAAACCACTGAATCAACAGCAAGTAGTGGGACAGCTTCCTGCTCAACCACCCACCACCAGAGTGGGGGAAGGGCAGTCTGCTGAATAGAAGGGGAGTGCAAGTGCACCTTAATCCTGTATTTTTGCTAGGAAACATGTTTGTATCAGTTTTTGTGTCTGTGTATGAGCAGGTTTGGTTATGTGTGCTTGCTGTTGTCAATGTAACCATGTATATGTGTAGGTTTTCTTGGCCGCGTCTTGTCCTTAGCCGCTTCACTGTTGCATATGGACATCCACAGTAATGACCCTCCTCCCCCTTTAGCATTCAATACACTAGGAACACAAAGCACTCCTTCATTTTCTTGTGACCTTCTTGGGTTTTGATTCTTGTGATGTCTTGAGAACTCTCATACTTGATAATAGTCAGTGACAAGAGGATTTTGTGGTTTTATCATGATTCTCAGGAATCGGACAATGTGTTACGGTTCTTGAAACCCATCCCTACACAGGAGTATTTTTCCATCTGTTGTATTAGAGCTGCACCTTTGACCTTTGGCCTTCTTACTAAAGCTTCTTGTATTGAAATGTAGAAATGTGAAAGTGCAGTGTTCCATCTTTACCACTTGTTACTAGCTTTACCGCTCTTATCCAGCCCCGCACCCCACAAAACTGACCATCAATGGCCCAAAACCCCAACAACAACAACAACCAACCCCCATCTCCATCTCCCATACTAAACCCCACCCAAACCCCCAGGAGGCTCCAACACAGATGAATAGTCTTTTGTGCATCCAAAATACCTGACATCCCCCATCCAAAAAAATGGAAAAGCAGCTAGAATCATTAACTCCATCCCCAACTTGCCAAACGCACAAAAAACAAACCTGTTCTTCACACCTCCACATACATAACATCCACCATAAACATCAAAACCTTCATGACCCCAACACAAACACACACACATGCAACGTTCCACCTTATCAACCCATCAACTCCCCATTATCCTCTCCAATGGCCCAGTCCACCCCCCCACACACACACACACCAACCCCCATCAAGCCACCAACAGTGAACTTGTTTGACCCCTATGTCGCCGCCTGCCAACCCACAGCCTACCCCATTGGCTGAAACCATGGCAACAGGAATGGGCAGGCAAAGAAGATGGATGGGTGGGCGTATGGACAACAAAACAACATGCTTCACATTTGCTTACGCGCTCGTTCACTCTTCTATTATCTTTTTTCATTTTAAACACCTTTTACCTACATGGGGGTGACCTGCCTTGTTAGGTCTCCCACCCTCTGTCAACCCAAGCTAAAGTAACACTTAAAATTAGAGTAGGCTACACTTTTTATTTCCAAAATCCCTGACACGTCATTGTATTATCATCAAGCAATTAACACAATATGATTAACATCAGGTGTATTAGTAGCATATAATGCCTCATGGAAACAGTGACTATCAATATGTTGAGTGAATTCCATGTTTTAATTATACATATACCTGAAAATGACAATATAGCTGAATACAATTGGAAGTGAATATCATAACTGTCAAAACGTTTCATTTCAAATAAATTTGCACCACTGAGAAAAGAAAGAAATCTGCTCTGAGACCTTCATCCCTGACTCACTGTTGATATGCAAAGATGGAACACATTGTCAATGAAGCTTGAAAATGTCTTAAGTCGAATGTAAAAACTGTTGAGGTTCCCTCAGCTGTGAAGGCATTAAATCCATGCTCAGCCCCAGCCTCCAGCGGAACAAAGGACTGGAGAGAAAGAGAAGAAGAAAGAAAAAAAGCCAGGAGAATGAAAAGAGTGTGGTGCTCAAGGAGGAGGTGGAGGAGAGGCACAAGAGGAGAGAAAGGCTTTTTTTTTCTAGGAGGGGTCAAAGGCCAAAGGTTTGAGCACTTCAGACCAGACAGAGGGGGCCCTGGGACCACAGTCATGCATGTCTGTGTGTGTGAGGGCGTTGTCCTACACTTTCATAGCCAAAAAATACAACAGAGTAGAGTACAATATGTACGTATGATCTTTTAAGAGTGAAGTCAACATCAACATTACCTTCTTTACAGCTCTAAATACTTTAAAGGCGTACAGTCTATATGTGTCCGCCTACGTCCACACCTGCCCCTAAATCATTGGTCATGCCCACTGTCACAGCAGCCACACCAACAGGTTCCAACTCCTTTTGAGAGAGTCACTCCTCTACTTATGATCGGCAGAGTGATGCACACTCATTACCACAGTGACATAGAGATATGGAGCTAATTGCCAATTACATTTCCAGATTAGGTACTACTGCAGGACTAATTGCACCAGCAACTGTAACTGACACAAGACATAGACTGTTGCACAGTGACACTCAACAGATGAGAACCTTCCCCTTCCCAATATTAACATGCTAACTGCTTTTGATTAGTTGAGAACTGCTGTCAGGTATTAACAGGGCATTCATGCAGGCGATGTTGTTGATGTGTTGTTGCTTACTAACTGCATTCAGGTGGTCTTGGTCAGCTCACATGGGAAACACCATTTCACATGTGGTGAATTTGCAAATAGGCATATGACGTTTTCGGACATTTTTACTAAAGAAAGAATTCATATAATACAGGCACAAGTGCTTTTCATACATTTCACATATTAAATATAATATTTCACATTTACAACAAATCAGTGTCATCCTGTGAAAACCACGTGTCTATAAAATGTCAACTTTTCATTAAGTACAAAAAAATGCCCTGTTTTCAGCTTTGTGACAATGCATTTTTCAGATAATCCAGTGGGTATTTTAATTGTTTATTTTGCTTAAGAAGTGTGAAAATCTTCTCAACCCATAAATGAACACCAGTTTGTATTAAAAAAATGTACATCTCCAAATTTGAAGATCCCAAGACAACGACAAAATCTATAGTTGTTTAGATCTATAGTAGTGATAACTAATGACAATGAAAAGTTGAGTATTTCTGTTCGCTCAGCACTGTAGGCCATGAATGGACCTCTGGTGACTTATTGATCATGTAGCCCACTATGGTTGCATAGTAAGGCAACCATAGTGGGTTTACTGGCTCTCCTCTATACATCTCCATTCATCCAGTTGGTGTTGTGTAGCTTAATGAGTATAACACTACCATGAAAGTTTGTGGGAAACCGTGTGTGTGTGTTACAGTATGGTTAGCAGTAGTGCTTCTTTTAAGATGATTAAATCTGAGGAAGTCAGACAGAGACAGATGCCCAGCAGTCTAGCCAGGCAATGCACACAGACACACATTCATATAATAACACACACAGTAACATGATGCCATTCATAGCCACACAGTCCAATGTCATCCAGAGTCTTAGATCAAATAAGACTGGGAAATCAAGGGATTTCAGGAAATCGAATGTGTGTGTGTGCTGGCTGTATCTTACCTCTCCCAGTGGGAATTTTCAATGCCAGAAAGAGGCACGTTTGACAGGTTTGACTGACAACTTTTCAAGTAGTGTATGCAACCCAGATGGCAGGTGTTGACTTGTATTTTCATGTGCTAAATCAGGTAAATATGTATACATATTGATGAGACACATTTGGAAAGTCCTTACTGTACAAGGAAATGACAAAGTGTGCATAAGCTAAACTAATACTTGTAAGTACTGTGTATACTGTATTCTGTCATAGGCATATATATATATATATGTACATATTACTTTTAATATATATTTATATCTGTACATACTAGTTTAATGTTTATGTTTACCTTGTTAAGCTTGTTGTCCCTTTTATAAGCTGTATGTATGTCTATTTCTGTGTTTGTACATTGAGAGCAACGGAAAAAACTGAGTCAATTCCTTGTATGTGTTCACATACTTGGCCAATAAAGCTGATTCTGATTCTGAAATAGGTGAGAGTTGTTACAATGTGTTATCTTCACTTTAACAATTACTTCATTCATTCATAATTGTTGAATAAGGTAAGAATCTGCTGCGTCTAAACAAACACATGGAAAGAGGGCAACAGGAATCTACACTGAGTTCACTTCACGTCTCCAGATAACAGACTTCATACTCAGTGAAAAAAGATGATGCAGCTGGACCAGCCTGACTCTCTGACACCGAGACAAACACTCCCAGTAAAAGGAAAACAAAGTGCATGGAAACTGTTCCAACAGACTGCTACACAAGTGCTCATAGATACATCGTAAAGCCTTTTATCCACAGTTTCACTGCACCGAGCATTGACTGCCATCTGCAAGGGTTCCAAGTGATCTCACCAACAAACAACATGATAAACCACAGTGCCTCCGGACCACACTAAACAAATCAACATAACAAGACTCAATAAACAAAGTTAAAGAACTCTGTGTGGTTTAAGGCGTCTCCAGCCTGGCTCTGCACGATTTCAAGGCAACCTTCTTCTGTGAATGACGACACTGTTAGTCACAGTTTAAAGTTGATGCATGTTTATTGTCCAGGCATGACATAATCCGTAAGTCTGGATCAATAGGAAAATACCTACAAACACAAACCTCCACACAAATGGACGTGGTCAGTGACATGAATGACCACTTGAGTCATGTATTGCATCCCTGACCATACTGAAGGGCAGCCACATCAACTTCATAGTTATAACACTTCATAACAGTTTTGATTTGCCAATGCCAAACAACTCTGGCAATGTTTAAAAGTCTGTACTCAAGATAAGGTATGAAATGGCCACCACAATCCTCTCAAGTTATACAAGAAAATTGATACCACTGTCATGTCTGTATGGTAAATATGGAGCTAGGGCCAGCAGCTGCTTAGCTTAGCTTAGCACAAAGAAACAAGGGAAAACAGTAACAGGAAACAAAATCTGCCTACTAACACATCTAAAGCTCACTAATAAACACATTATATCTTTTGTTTGTTTGTTTGTTTTTTTTGTTTAATCCATTCAAAAATCAAAGTGTAAAAATAACAATTTTGCCATTTCATGGGGGGTTATGTGCCGAACTATTTCTTGGCACACTTTCATTTTTGTATGGATTAGACAAACAAGATATAATATGTTAATTAGTGAGCTTTAGTTGTGCTAGTAGGCACATTTTGTTACCTTTTGACAGAGTCTTTGCGCTAAGCTAACAGGCTTCTGGCTTTAACCTTGTATCTAACAGACTGACATGAGAGTGGAGTTAATCGTCTACTCTAACTCTCGGCAAGAAAGTGAATAAGCATGTCCCAAATTGTCGAACTGCTCCTTTAAAACTATATCAACAGAAGCAGTTAAAAGACAATGATGTGACTGGAATTTTTACTGCTCTGGTCTCTGTAACCACTATTTAGCAAGGCCCATGAAACACATAGAGACTGGAGTGTCCAGTGTAGCCATTACTTTATTACAAAGCCCCTATAACGCAGCTTGCTCTCAGATGTCCCCTAGTATGAAGCAAATGCTGGCTGCTGGCTAGAGGCGCACAGAAGTGCAGGGGGTTAATATTTTATAAGAGCTATCAAGCCAGCATAAAATCATAGATGAATTTTTCATTGCTAATGGTGAGGAACAAGTGGGTTGAGGCAACCAAACACCATCATCCAGTGTGCATACTCACCTCGTTACCAGCCAACTTCCTATCATCTAATCCCACCTACTTGTCTTACAGTCAGTTAAATACCTTCATGACTCCTCCCACTGACCCTTCCAACAATCACCACCATCATCACTGTGGTTTCTGGACTGCTGAGCTAGGCCATTACAGCAGCTAAAATAGATGCATGGATGAATACTGGTGCAGAGAGGAGAGAGTTGAGGTCAGGTAAAGAAAGAAAGCAGTCGGATGCAACTAAAGGTGATACAGGTGCAAGGCACCTATCAAAAAGTGTGGTTTATCATTATGATTTGTCACTTTTCATCCACCTGTTTAGAAGAAAACCTGGATGCAATTACCTTGCACGGGGGGGTTTCTTAGCACTCCTTTTATTAGATGACCTTGTTGCACCCTTTGATTTCTCATGTCCAGGGTGCAAACTTTGTCCAACTGTGTCTCCTCTCTCTCATCTCTGTAACTTCAGCTCTCTTTCTCTGTTGCCTCCTCCTCCTGCCTGTCTTCTTTCCCTTTCTGCATCTCTCCATTTCCTTTCTTCCTCCCCCCTCCCTCAGTCCTCTCCTCTATCCGCAAAGCCTTCCCCCGGTGCTGAAGGCTGGAGAGAAAGTTCCAGTGGATGTAACACTGTATGAGAGCTTTAAATAGACAGCACAGGCAGGAGGAAGGAGGAAGGGGGGAGGAAAACAAGCAAGAGGTGGTAGTGGGGTCAGGGGTGAGGGAGAAGAGAGGAAGAGGAGGAAGTGCAAGGGAAGAGGAGGCACTGATGCAGGAGGACAGATTCCATGCTGGCTAACCTGAGCGGAGTGCATCAGTCAGTGGAGGAGAGTTGTTGTACTAGGCTGTTAATATGTGTAAATGCATGAGTGTGAAAAAGAACTGTGAGAGAAGAGAGCAAGTGTGTTTTTAAAGGGCAAATCCAAACTTAATCACACAGGGCAGAGAACTGCTGCATTGCTCTCTGTGGGTTAGTGATGTCTGTCAGCTGATGTCACGGTCAGTAGATGTCAAGAGTAAAAAGTACATCCCACACGAGAGATGGCACAGTAGGCTGGTTGGTGAGTTGAAAAAAGTGAGGAGCGTTTTTTTTTCGCACCTCTCTGCAACCCTTACGGGCGGTATCATTCCCTGACATCTGGACCATATAACCTTCCACTATCAGCCAATCAGAGCTCTGCAACATCCCTCAGACAGTCATTTCTGAAACAAATGAGAGCATTGCTCATTCAGCTCCTGCACACACACAAGTTCACATAACCTACACATTACCACACCAAATATTAAACACTAATCGTGCTTCATGAAAGAAACGTTACAGCCTTTCTCACTACTCTGCAAAAGTGGGAAATATGACAGAGATGGAGAGACAGACAGAGACAGGGGGAGAGATGCCCCATCATAGCTGTCATCACTTCCTGATTGGCCCAGGCTTATAGGGGAAAGGTCATCTCACTCACTTGCTGCTATCTCATTGGTCCACTAAATCCTACTTAAGGTTGAATCTTGTCCAATCAAAATTTAATAATGATGCCACCATGAGCATTGTGGAGAGGGGCTGACAGCTTGGACGCTATCTGCAAAGGCACTCAAGTATACAATATTAATGTGTGTGTGTGTGTGTGTGTGTNNGTGTGAGTGAGTGAGTGAGTGAGTGAGTGAGTGTGAGAGAGAGAGAGAGAGAGAGAGAGAGAGAATCATGAATATCCTTCCCTTATGTTTTCTGTACTTCCACTAACTTATTATGACTGCATTACCTTTATCCCTTTATCCCTTTATGCTTGTTAATTTCTTTTGGCTTAGTGTCATAAAAGAAGAGAAAAGACAAAGACAAAAGAAACAAGCTGCAATCTGTTTACTAAGAGTTTATATAGCAAAAAAGAAGTTTTCTCTTAAAACAATAGACTATATACATTATCAATATTATTTTATACTGATCCATAATAATGGTGATTATTATTGATGCTCCCATCTCACATCAGGGGAAAACATAACGTGTCTTGTCAGCTTCGAGAAAAATGTATTAATATTGTTTCTTGAAAAAAACACACATGATGATGATGTGGAGGAGCGCTGCTCGTGCGACAAAAAAAAAGACAATATGAGAGGAGTTTTAACATTTTTAAGATTGAGCAGGTTGGGTGGCACGTGAGACAGAGAGAGAGGGGGAGGCCTCAGTTCTGGAATTCATTTAGGTTAAAGAGAGAAGGGGGTGCAACAGTATGGGTCAAAGTTCAGCCTCTGTTCTCCACTCTGACCTCGCCCGCCTGCGGATCGTGCGCGCTGGCCTCCATTTTGGACAGACGAGGAGCTCCATTTTGAGAGAGTGGAGCTGACTCAGCTCCGCCGTTCACTAATTACAGCGTTTTTGTTTTGTTTTGTTTTGTTTCATTTTTAAAGAAGCTATCTGAAACACAAACAGCGTACACCTCACGGCTCAGTGTGTGACGTTATGACCGGCAGAAAAGCCGCAGGCTGGTGTGAATTAGGAGAAGCGGGTGGCGCTCTGACAATATCCAACCCTCGCTGATAGGAAGTGGACTGAATTACACTTCAAAGAACCTCTGAAATGATCGTATGTACACGGGAAACGTTTTCCCGCCAGCACCACTTGTATAAAGTGAGAGGAGCCGTTGGTGAGGTGCTCAACACCTTCACCAGCTCTTCCCTCAGCTGTGCTGTGCTGCGCCTCCTCCCCTCCCCTCCCTCTCGACTCGCCATTTTGTGATGCCTATAGCCATTTCATGTTACGGACACACTGCTGGGCGATGAGGGGGGGGGCGGCAGCAGGCCCACACGAAGGCAGTGTAATGACTATATGGTTCATTCAAGAATTTAATATTAGTTCTATGTCCGTGTAAAACAGCCTAATGACTCCTGGGCTCTGTAGTTAACTTTCTTAGCAGGTGAGGAGTCCCGGCTGTCCACCGTCTCCGCCAACACGTAGCCTGTCAATAAAATAAAGGTTGAAGTTGTGGCATTACGTGCGGTTATAATGTGAGCCTTTATTTTGAAAAGGAAATTGAAAGCGGCACAATGACAGTTGCGAAGATTTAATTTCAGTGCTGTGAAAGAAGCCGACGGTGTGAGAGTAGTCTACATGTGGAGGTGCAGTCTGACACAAAGAGCCTCGCCACATTGATGCAACGCGGAGTTTTAACGGTCAGTGACGTATAGCCTCATAAAAGGCACGTGAATGGCGATGCTGTTGAACTCGCTCAGTACAGGCCCGTGAGTGAGGCCGGTGGCTGCTTTACGTGCCTCCTTGTCTGAAGGAGGCTGAACGTCTTCATGGTCCACATTTTGTGTCAAAGTGACTGCTGTGCGCTCATAAACCTCCACGCGAGAGCCGGAGGAAGGGAGGCACTTTCAGTTAGAGGCGGCTCGTGCCGGTTTGAGGACGGTTAACGACCTATAGGCTATTTTCATATCTGCTATATGTTTCCAGACCCCCACTCCCCCTTTTCACACACACACACGTGAGAGCCAGTAGGCAGCCATCTTGACCAACGCCCATTTACTACAATGAGTGTGCAGTCACATGACAGCGGAGAATTCACCAGAACAGAGCACATACAGCACATAAGAGGAGGAGGAGGGCGATCAGACCACATGCGCCATTACATGAACATGGGATCCTGCAGGCGGTGTGTGGGGCTGTGGGGGCTCTCAGTGCAACAGGAACGGCTTCACCCATCAGTTTGATCTCACAGCTGAACACCACAAGTGTTTGGCAGGGAGGCACGCGGATAGACTTGCTATGAGCTCCACAATCGCTCGATATAATGTTGAGGTCGCTGCTGTGCCCGCACGAGAAAACGCACGCGATTAAAACAGGGACACACCTCCCTCCATGTGCGCGCACAGTTGGCTACGCGCGCGTCGTTTTCAACCTCCACACAGCCTGAGACAGTCCACCACTACTAACACTTCGGGTGTAATCTGTGTCAGACAGAAGCCAGCACACATTGTATCACAACTTAATTATCTGGACACGGACATCTCCCCCCCTCGCGCGCGCGCGCGCGCACACATTCTGCTTTTCTCTTCGCGCGCTGCATGTGTAGAGGAGAGAAGAGGAGCACGAGCGCGTCCCTCCATTCACAAAGTGCGTAAAACTACTCTAGAGTTACTACAGCAGCGCGAGGGTTGGGAGGGGCTGACCGTACCGCACAGCCCTCCGCGAGGGAGAGAGAAAGAGAAAGAGGAGGGGGTTATAGATACTATAGAATGTGTGCCATGGCTGCTGTTGTAGTATAGCAGCGAGGAGGGAAGAAAAGAAGATTTCCTCTTCTGGTCTGGACTAAGTGTCATCCTTTCCTTTTAGCGTTTAGCAGTGGGGGTACCGGTGAAATCCCCGCACCGCTTCCCGCTCTATAGGCAGGTAAAGGTTGAATAAATAAGGATGAATTGACTTCCTGTGAACACTCAGGTTTTAACATTGAAACTGTTGAATTAAACCCAAAGAGAAGCTACATTTGTTTCCAATTTTCAGGCTCATCCGACAAAGTGATGAGGCAGAGAACTAAACGGGTGTGAGTTATAGAGAGATTAAAACAACGCAGTGCCTCGTTCTCAAGTCAAATCTGAAGCCTAATTATCTGTCTTTGTATCTTTAAAACGTTTCCTAAGACATTGCCTAATCTCAGCTGTGATAAAGAGATCATAAACCCGAATCAACTAACACCACGAAATGACTGCAGCATGGCGGCTGAGGTAAAACCGGTTTGAACTAATTAGGCGGAGCCCTGCATATTAAATATTTCTGACTTCATAACAATGTGTGTAGATTAACATTTGGTGTCCTTACGAGAGGCAACGGGTGATAGTGGAAAATTCAGAATCCTTTGTCCTTGAAATAAATCAAACCTACTCTCTTAATTAAAGCAACAAGGTGAACAGTAGTGCTTTGTGGTCTAACAGTAATCCAGACAGGCCACTAAAGGCCCTGAAATCATCAAGGAAAATGTCAACATCTTCATGAAATCAATAAGATTGTTTCCTAAATGAAATTCTGATCTTGTGATTAACACATTTTAGAAAAAGGAAACTGTTTTATCTCTTGAAGAATATTACAGTCCTGAGCTCATTACAGTGATCCTGGTTTCCAAAATGATTCAGTACTTTGTAAATAACATGCCAAGTATTTCCAATCTTATTATTATTTATGTGGTGCAGTAGAAAGTCTTTTTAAAACAAAGTGAAGGAATGCTTCTTTTTTTTNTTTTTTTTTTTTAAATGGAAACAGGTACAGAAAAAGCATTTCTAAGGCTCAGCCCAAAGCAAGAATGACAAGAAGAAAAACGTATTTTCTCTCAAGGAACACGATGAAGAGGTCTCACAGAGAAGATGATAAGGATAAAAACAAACAAATATTTAATAAATAACAAAACAAACATATCGTCCAATGACTGAAATATAATTTGTATAAACATATAATTTTATAAATCATATTATAAACTGTCCAGTGAATCTGAGCACAGTTACAACAGTATTTAAATTCCCTTCACAGTCAGGACACCAACAAATGATTTCTAATTTATTCTAAACAATTTTTTCGATGAACTGTGATTGTTTGATTACCTCACCACCATGAGACAATAAGACAGCCAGCATAGCCAATCACAAAATACAAAAAAATCCAACAACTGATGACGTGTTTAGAAGACTGAAAGGATGTAAACATTTATGAGGACATTTTCTAATAGAAACACTGAAAGAAAATTCTGTTTTTCAGATATTGTTATTTTAAATGACCTATTCAAATGCGAACAATGAGTTGGACACTTAGGTAGCATTAATATAATATCAGTGCATTTATGAAAAGCATGTAAAGCTGAAAATAAATAATTCATCAATATTCACAAAATTACATGAATATTCATAAAAAGTAAAATACGTTTCATTAAAGATTTTCTGACACTTATCAGACAAATTAGTAGGAATGAAAAAACAAAACTCAATCATTTTAATTAAGCAGTAAGACATTTACTAATGTGTTTTTGATATGCTAAAGTAACAGACTGGTTTTAATGGACATGTTTCATTTTTTCTAAATAAATATTTTAATTCTTACCTCCTAATATATCTGTTAAAAAGATATAGAGAGAGATTATAACCAATTCATCTTTTTGATTTTTTAGAAGCTGCACGAAACTAAGAAAAAGGTGGGAAAAAGTTCATTTGTCTGCAGAATTTATTTTTAACGTGGCAGCTGACTTCAGACCCTGTGATGGGCTCAGAGCTGGAACAGTCGGGCTCTGAATTGAGGAGGTTTGTACTCAGATTTCAGCAAATATGCAGGAAAAATATTTTGCAGTTCAGAATGAGAAATAAAAGTGACATTTGATGATGTGTTAGATCATTGTAGCGGTCGGTCATTTAAGCCTTTATATGTACAGTTTACTGACTGTCCTGGCCTTTTCTGCAACAGTGTTAGTTAAATAGTGTAATTACAATCTGTCTGTGATCAAGAAAACTGATCTCAAATAAAGCCAGAACAACAGACCTTTAATAACCCTCCCTATTCTATAGTGTCCTCTAACGTAGAGCCAGATTCTGCACAGTGGAAATTGTACAAATCTTGAAAAATAACTGATCTGTATTTATTTAACAACTTGATTATAAACATGTAACTACAGTCTAAAACTAACTCACTTACATTCTTGTACATTCTTACATGATTTCCTGTTGGTCGAAAAATATTATTTCAGGGCAAAATTCTGTCTGATTTCTTGATTAATACAAAGAATATGATTAATAGAAGTCAGATCACTCTAATCCCAGTCAGACGTTGAAAAGTTAACACATACTCCTGCCATTCACTTCTTAATAGAAACACAACAACTGTCATTTCTTCATAGACAAGGCAAGCTGCTTGTGTCAAAACAATTAAAGAAGATTTACATTTTTTTCCCCCGTTTTTTAAGAAGGTGTGGACTGAGTGAATGGAAAGCGGACAGGGGCCCGGCCTCCGCGCTCCCCTCTTAAAAAACAAAATGGGGGAGAAGGAGGAAGACGGGAGAGAAGGAGGGAGTTCCTGCTTTGTCTAAATGAGAGCCAGTGTGTGTGTGTGTGTGTGTGTGACGTCAGCCTAGACTTTGTTTTGAATCAGCGAGGAACAGGGCGGGACCAACAGCAGCCTATAGAAAAGCAGCAAGGAAAGGGGCCCGTCTCTACTCCACAGACACACACACACTCACTCACACACTCACTCACACACCAACCTGGCCTCCTTGGATTTCATACTCTTGTTTGCCGCTTTGAACAGCAGAGGGCCGACTGAGTCACTCTGTTCCTCTCTACTCTGGTCTACTGTTCTGACTTCAGCAAACCAAGTTACTGCAAAGTGACTGAGCTAAAGCTGATTCTGAGGGGAATTAATACTGACACACATTTCACTTCTAAGGAAAGTCTTCTGCAGATCATTTACCTGAGCGGGCCAGAGAAAAAATATTAAGATTCATCAAGAAGATTCATCTAAATACTACAACTACACTGCTACTACTACTGCTGTTAGTACAGTGATAATAATAACAACACAATAAAACACAACATAATAATAGTTAACTAGAATAAAGTCCCTGTTTTCGTATCCACACATTGTTGAAATCATACCGTAGTGCAGAGCCGGTTCAAACCTTTTTGGGATCCTTAGCAGGTTTTGAGTGGCCACCTCCACAGTGATCGTTTATATAGCCACACAACAGTCTCTTAAAAATCTTAGCGGGAACTATAAATTATTCCCATGCTTGACAAAAGAAATCATAACTCAAGGTCTGATAACTAGCTTTTTCCAGGGCTTTCACTCAGTGGATGGAGTGTGTTCAATTGTGACATTTTTAAGAATTTCTAAGCTCATTTCTGTCGTTTTGCTTTACATTGAGTTTTGGCATTTGTTTACCACCTGTAAAAAAAAATGTATATCTGATTTATGGCCTTGTTTTCTATCAGCAAAAACACAGCTCATTTGTTTTACACTGGTGTATTTTTTTCCTTTGAGGACAAGTCTGTAACTTGCCTGCAAAGTTTCCAATTTTCACTTCTTCTGGCATTTTTTCCATATTTATTTATTTTATTAATAAAAATATGTATAGAATTAAAGATCCTGTCCAGACATGTTTTAAGACATAAAAATACTCTGCTTTGACTAATAATTTGCATCTGATGTTTTTTTTTTCCATGACAAAGTTCTCATAACTTATGAATATGAATTTTTTTTTGTTTTGTTTCAAAAAGATACAAGCTGTCTTCACTGGAAAGTCCACTCTCAGTGTGTGTGCACTGGAGGTTTTAAGTTTCCACATCACACTACTGGACCAAACCAAATGTTGTGATGTCACATAGCTCGCGTCAGCTGATCAATGTGAAAACAAACTCTGCAGGTATACTTCATTCTGCACCGTGAAGCTCAAACATCACAGTCAAGTAACAAGAAGCAAAATACATTTGAAGAGTGGGGGACTTAAAATAAAGTTTAAATTCAATTTAAAATAGTTTTGTTTGTATTAACAGTTTTAACACCAACCTTGAAATACGTAGAAAAATTACAATCAGAAGTACTACAAGAAATAGAAAATAATCAATAACTAATTTGTTTATTTAATTAAATGAAAAGTAAACTTCACATTTATAATTTATTTGGCCCATGGTGGTCGTGTGGCCCCAAACAGCATTAGACTGGCAATGCCATGTCGTAAAAAAAATTTAAAGTGGATAAAAATCTCTCATCTTTCAATTCAAACACAGAAACAAAAGAAGTAAAAAACATCGCACACAAGTGAATTTTTCATCATCAGTGATGTTTAAAACCTGTCACAGGAAATGCTATTTTCAGCAGCAAGTGGGTCTGAGCTGATGAGAGGGCAGCAGCACCCAAACTGAGGGTGGCTTTCACCTTTCTTTTACAAAATTGGGCCATTATATTGACTGGTGCTCTGCTCACTTTCAGAGTCCACCAGCTTTTTCCCTGCCAGCTCAGTGCCAACACTAACTCTCACACACACTTGGAAATCTCTTTGCTAAAATCTTCACTTATCTGAACATTTAGGACTGAAAATAAAGACTTAATTTTGTTAAGTTTTATTATTTGATATTGTTAAAATATAGAGCATTTAGTCAGTAAATATGCTGTCATTTTGTCAGTCAGGGACTTTAGTTCCTTAGAGGCCTAAAAATACTTTTGGTAGCTGTCAATCATCTTGTCAGAGTAGGTGGTGTTTGTTTCTCTCCCTCCCAAAATAATGAATCCTACTGTTAGAGCAAGTCCTTTCATTTCATCGAAGTAAGCCCATCAAACTGTCACACACACAGTATTTTCTCGAAGTCTCCCACCCAACATCACAATGTACAACAATGTATACACACACACACACACACACACACACACACACACACACACATACCTCCAGACCACGTGAGTGAGTGCAGTGGATGTGATATGGCACACCCCCGGCTTGCACACACCCACTTCGGAGAGGGGGGAGGGGAACATGAAGGGAGTGTGTGTGGGAGGGAAGAGGGAGGTATAACATATTACAGCGCTGGGGGAGGGGACTCCTCTCTCTTGCCCCTTCTTCTTTGCTCTCTTTCCCTTCGCTTCCTCCCTCTGCAGCTCATGTATGTCTGCATGTGTGCGCGAGTGTGTGTATGTGTGCATATGCATGCGCATGGCCGTAGCCTATGTGTCAGACATGTGACCAGCAGGCATAGCCTCCATTTTAACTCTTTGAGAATCCCAGTGAGAGGAGAATCATGGGAGGAAAGTCGAGAGAAAGCTAACAATAAGCTAAAAAGTAAAGTGGCGGACACTTTGTTGTTCTGCCTGTTAATGGGAGGCAGTGGTTCATAATTAAAGGAACTACTTACATTGTAAAAAAAATATGGCCACCTATACAAGAACCAATTTTAAGCATTCTTCTAGACTACGTCCACACTAAGGGCCTCAGTATGCATCAAACACAGTGTTTGTCAAATCTATCAGCAGTGGAAGCCTGTCTGATGGTGGAATCAGGATGGCTGTATGCAACTGTTTTTGTAAATTTCTGGAACAATCACACCTGCTTTACACAGCTATTGGCCAGATGTGTGGAGGTTTGAAAGTGGGCAGGGTGCTGTTGTAACAGAAGCACAAGTGGAGAAGAGACAAAGACTGCCAACTAAATCAGCAATGAATCTTATAAAGCAAAATGCCAACGTTAGCTAACATACTACTGGTCATACCAGACCAAGTAAGGATGTGGCCGCATATATTGAATATAGCAGCAGTATCTTGAACTGAGCAATGGTGCATTTTATTTCTTGTGAATTCAACTTTTCATTTGTAGGAGGAACAGATAAAACACATGTTTTGGACCTCTTGTCAACACTAATCTGACATTTTTCACACCAGAAAACTGCATCCTTCAAAAACGCTCTCCAAAGTGGATAAATCTGAGAATGCTTTAGTGCAGACAGAAACAGCTGTCAAAAAACAAAAATGAATCTTCCTGTTGCCTCTAACACTCTCTGTGAGCGCTCATTTTAAAGGACAATATAATGATTAATAAAGGGGCCCTCCACTGCTGTTTACACATGAAGTTCAGTTTGCTCGTGAGTACTCCTCAGCCTGTTGTATAATGTATTCTGTGACTCAGGGTGACTCAGATGTCATCAGGGTTATTTATTTTAGTTTGAAAGTTTTGAAATCTTTAATAGAAAGCCTGCATTACAAACTGGAGGTGTGGGGTTTGAAAGAAGTAAGCATTTAGGAGGCAGGGAGGGTCTAACGAAAGACACTATCAAGTTGCATTATGGGAAATGTAGGATCTATAGTTTTTGGAGCTTGACCCACACTATGGACTAAAAGTCAGGATATCTGCTGCTTCCATTTTAACCATTTTGACCATTCATTTTATGAAAGTCCAGTACTGGTTCACTGGAGGACACCATGTTGATTTTGTCAGTCAACTACGTGATCATAAAATAGTGAATCCTGATCTCAATGTTAGTGTTTGCTTTAACAAATCACTCATTCAGTTTTATGATAAAAGAAAGAGAAAAATATGTAAATGAGAAAAACTAAATTGTAAATTCAGCTGTATATAATATACTACACTACTGTACAGTGTATATGTGATCACAGAGAGCAGGAGGGGCCAAAACAGGGGTAACCAACCTGACTATCCCACTCCGGACAAGATGTTAGGCTAGGAAGCACAGTTCTGTTGTTTACCAACCAAAATCATGAGGAGGAAGAGATTTAACCATTTTTCTACTGTTCAGGCAGTTTAGAGTCAACAGAGATCCTTAGAAAAATAACCTGAAAACCTACCGTAGATTCAAATGTACACTGCATTTCAACATTAGGCAGCCACAAAAAATAATCACCATCAGCCCCGCTTCATTCAGAACTCCTCACCCACTTTCACTGTAGCAGAAAAATGCAGACTCCTTACATGTACCATACATGTCTTGCTGCACTGCATTCTGGTCTACTTCCTGCACCTGTGGGTGCAGAACAGATCTCTTTCCCTTTGGCTGCTGTATGTCATTTCTAAATGGTGGCTCTTTGATTCAAGAGACTGACACTGTAACTTCTGAACAGAGCCACAAATTCAAAGTGTTAATCCGTGTTTCAGAATGGATTTTTTATTTTTTTACAACTTTGAAGTCTCTGCTCAGGTTTTACAGATAAATCTTAGCACAGATTCTGTCTTTACTCAATCAACTAAATAAAATGAATTTTCTTTCAGTGAATAACAGCTCTCCTGTTCCTTCTTGTAAATCTAAAGCTGATGAACCTTGTGCTCATGCAGACTCTCAGCAGTGGAAACATGCTGGAGACATGGTGAAGCCACGTTGGAGCAGACAGACTCAGTCAGTGAGTCATCTGAAAACACAGGTCTCCATGCTGGAGCCCAAAATGCTACTCATCCATTTTGGACTAAAAAACACATCATTCTGTGTCTAAATATAGAGCATCCAGTCTGTCAAAGCATTTTGTTGAGCAAGAACACAAGTTACGCACCGCTACATTACATCTATTTGACGCTTTTGTCCAAAGAGACTTACATTTTCTTCTCCTACATATCTTGGGAACTATTTGGGGCTTTGTGTCTTGCTCAAGAGTACATCAACATGTGGACAGGAGGAACCAGAGATCCAACCACCAACCGCCATCTTTTTTTTCCAATTCTCCAAGTCTCCTGTGAGTTCCCAACTTTATGGAAGTACAATACTAAAATCTCTGCATTACCCGTTAAAAACACTGTCAAAACATGCCTTTGTTACAGTGACTTCAGCTACACCTGTTAAGCTTTTGCTATTCTTACCTTTTCAAACTATAATAGATCTTAGTGATCCGTTCTCCCTCACTGAACCGCAGACTGAAACCACCTGCTAGTCTTTCCAAAAACACTGTCAGTGTCAGTGGTATAAAAATAGAATAAAAGCTCATCATTTTGGTTCATTTTGGAGGCAGTTTATTGGTAGATAATATTCTCTGCATTAAAAAATGTGTAAAAAAAATTATTATTCAATTGTGGTTTTAGACACACATAATCCTGGAGTGCGATCTGAACAAAGCAATCATTTGGAGTCATTTTAGCCATCAGGGAAGAGATCACCACACCATGTGATCTAGAAAAAACGGAGGGGCACATGAGAAGCTGCAGATCTTCGATAAAAATGAATCGGTGTCTTTATCCTGCAGGAGCTCTGTAATCACAGTAATCACTCAAAAGGGATTTCCAGGCTTCAAAGCAACAAAATATACTTTATTTCACCCCCTGCAGGCAGAGCAGATGGAAATGAATGTTGACAATAGATTTCATGTTTCTCTCTATGTCTATTTCTTTTTAGAATATTAGTAATGTTACGGTCATATGACTGTCATGATGACATTATTTGGCGTAATTTCCACTGGGGATGGTGAGGACGCAATGTCGTTTTTCCAACCTACTTTAGATGAAACCCCGCCCACTTCCGTATGACGAAAGCCTCTGTGGCTGAAGTGATTGATCTGTTAATGTTAATTCTCCACGGTTTTAAGTTAGACTATACTAACAAACAACATCTAACAGTCTAATGTTAATTCTTGCTTCTCATACACATTTTTTACAGCCTGCCAGACGCCCTCAGTACGAGCAGGAAGCTACGTTAACATTTAAACTGACTGCATTCCAATAAGCTCAGAAAGGAGGAAACTTCCCGTCACTTTAACAGCTAGCTATACAGGCTAAAGTTATTATCATGAAGAAGTGTCTCAGCTGCCAGTTCTAACTTTCTGAATGATGAGCTAATAATACACATAATACAGCCTCTCACCAATTTTAATGATTAAGATCAGTTTACGTGTCACTAAGAGTACTACTCATCCTGTGAAAACAGTTACATGGTGTCTTCTGTGGCTCTGAAGGAAGGTCTCAAAAGTCTGAGAAAATAACCCTGGTGATGTCACAGCGATGTCATTGTCTTTATCTTGAGACATAGGTAACAGAAATAACAGAAATATAGGCCACATTTTGATAGACTTATTGAAGGTGAGACCGATTTCATTTTAATGTGTCATTAGGTAGATTCAAGTAAACAGATGTAGATTCACATTTGCACATTTAATTATTTTTTATTTTGTTGTATTCTATTTATTTATGGGTTTTTTGTTTTGTTTTGTTTGGTTGTAGGACCACAAAATTCATTGTTTCCCCGATTCTAAAAGAATGAGAAACACATTTGTTTTACAAAACCGTATGAACACACACAAACTCTTTCCATCTTCAGTTCATGTTAAACACAACTGTTACTGATGAACAGTTTTGGCGAAATGAGACAAAAAAATGTCCCTGCTTGGAGCCATTTCAGGTTAACTGGTCTATTTATGCTAGATGAGCAGGCAGAAGTTTGGTTTTTTTTAGACAAACTGGCTCTACTTTATTTTATACTTTTTATTACAGAGAAACCTTCAGCATGAAGAGGGACTGCATTGAATAGCAGACCAGCCTTCACACTAGTTTAACTACAATTTACTACACAACCTTGAGTTAAAAAGGCACCTTGTTCAAATTAAAATGCTTCTTTTCTTTTTAAAAATTCAGTGTTTCTTTTAGAGGTATTCATGGCAACATTTTTTAAAGTGTAGGAAAGCAGTTTTTGGTTGTTTTAGTATCGGGTTGATGTCATCTGTAGTGAGGGGAGGAGAAAGAGATCAAGACCACAAGAGGAAAAATAAACAAAGACAGTCTGGGTCAAATAGAAAAACTGCTGGAAGGTTGACAGTTAAGACACTCAACTGTTCTCACACACACACACACACACACACACACACACACACACACACAAACCAGGAAGAGGATGGGGCAGGAAGTTCTATATGTGAAAGAACAACTATAGAACTCCACCCAGCCAATCAGAGCCCAGCATAGTATGCCTCCTGGCCTATCAGAAGCATGGATTCTCTATAGGCTCCTTAATCTCCAGTTTCTTTCTCATTATGGCTGAAAAAATGTCAAGAATTTAGGTCCAAGGTGCAATGCCCTCGCCCCGCCCTCCCCCGCACGCACATACACACACACACACACACACACACACACACACCCTGTAGGCCAATGTGGGGAGTGTTGTGGTGGTGGTGGGGTGAGTTCCTAAATCTCCTCATTTTTAAACAATTAACAATTTACAAATTAAAAAGTTTAAAAGGCAGATTGGGCTTTTAAGCAAGTGTCATGAGCATTACACTGAAAAAAACTCATTAAAAACAAAATAATTTTAATCATAAAAGTTTTACCCAAAAGCAAATAATATATTTCTACATGGTTTTGTTGGTTTACTTTGTGTCAAATCCACTTAAATCCAGAGAGTGTGATTGAAAGTGTTAAAGTGTAGCTTTGTCCTCTTGTGTGACAAAAGGCCTGTTCTCAAAAAACAGAAGCAGAAGTAAAGGAAAATGTCTGCCATTAATTCAGCTCAGTTTTACTTCCATCAACAGAAAGGAGCACTTAATATTTAAGAGACGTAGAAATACATGAAACTGCAACTGTGAGTTATAAATAAAAAGTAAATAGTCAGTATATCTACTTTACTATGTAAAAATGTAGGGGTGTTTTCATTTGTGTCGATTATTTTGAAAGAGGAGTCATACCTTTTACCATCATTTTACCTGAAATAACTTTTTCTTTAACACATTCCTTCAAATTGATCAAAAAATCTAAATGTTGAGGCAGGGATGAAGACATTTGTTTCCCCTATTTATGTATTTAAATTCAAAAATCTATTTTGAGTGAACTTCATCCACCGACAAAATAGTGTCTTCGATAGTGTTGCTTTTTTGTAGTTAGATGTTGTGAACCTCCACCTACTTTTCAAGATTTATTTAGGTAGAATTGATGAAGGTCTGCTGGCAAGTTGCTTTTAGTTAGTTCAAAACAGGAAATTTCTTTTAGCCAATTAACTGCTGTAACTTAAACCCTTTCCTGTCAAATTCTCCACTTCTCTCAGAGGTTTCTACATGTTTGAGTTTTGTCTTTTTCTAACTTGAACCAGTGCTTGCTGTAAGGGGTGTTTTGAATGAGTCTCATGATCTGAAGGCCCTTAAAACTTGAAAAAAAAAAAACTGCAAAGAAAACATGACCATAATAAATTCTTCATTCCTCTAAAACCTGGTTCTCTAACACGTCTGCTTTGTGTCTTAACATTCATGCTAGCACAAAATCATTTTGTTTGCATATTTCCACTCAGTGTTCTTAACAAATAATGATTTGAATTATGTTTAGCTGCTGAACTGACCTTTTCTGAATGTCCTCTGTGTTAACAGATTCCACAGGATGAAAAAGCCTCTGATTCAAGGTCTTAATTTTTGGCTGAAACATGTTCCAACAAATACAAAGAGGATCAAGTGAAATGAGCAACGACTGGAAACAGAGTCTGACAGCTGCTATGAAATGAACATTACTTTCTTATTTTGTTGGAACATTTTCCATTTATACAGTTAAACCTCAAACACAATGAAAAAAAAGATTATTTTCTTTTAAATTTTAATTCCTTCATCTACTTGAAACACGCGGTTCCCGTACTTTGAAATGAAAACGTCATCCAATGAACCCAACTCCTCACTGATTTTACAACAATCCCACCCCTCCCCCCGTCCTATCCAATCGAACTCCTTCCTCTTCCTAACAGATATCTTATTGGTTCTTACTTCTGTCTGATTCCTCCCTGCTCATTTCTCAGTCCAACCCGGTAATATGAGAATAATAGAGTACAGCGAAAAGTATCTGTACACGGAGATATCTGCAGCTGCAATTCACTAAAAACCACAAGTTGACTGTCATAACAATTTTAAAAATGTAAAAATCATAAATTTGTAAAAACACGGTTAAAAAAGGGAAGCCAGTGAGGGATGATGTCCTTGTCATGTCCCCATTTCTTACCCCAACCCTGTTTCCTCAAAGACAATTATGCACATTAACTGGGGAAAAGAGATGACTGGTTGCTCTGTATACTCAAGCGTAGATCCAGGAACGCTAAAATATAAGAAAAAGTAACATGTTGGTGTGTCTGGATTGCTTTCCTCTTTACTATGCACATTACATTTACATTATGTATTTAAAGTTAAAAAGTCGCAAGTTGACTTTTGTTACAATTTTAAATCACATTCCAACATGCTTGCGGTTGGGAAGCCAGTGAAGGATCATGCCCTTGTCGCTGCACCTGGGGCTCCTACTGGTTAGGTAGCTGCCAAAATCTAACCACACCATCTTACTATAAATGCAAGGAATCTCTGTCTTTCTGTCTCTCTCCCTGTCTGTCTGTACTTCGCTTATCTCGATAACGGTTCATCCGATCGACTTCACACTTGGCGGGTGTATTGCTGAGGACCCAAGGAAGTGCAGTGTCGAGTGTGAAGTTGTTTGGATGAGCGGTTCTCCAGAAAGCTGCAAGCAGCAATACCAGAGGCCAAGCAATCGGCCAGTTCCAAACAGGCACATTTTGAACGGGCACTAGTAACTAACTAGTAAAAATGAAAAACATGAACATTTTGCAGATATATTCAATATGAGCCATGTGCTTGGTATGTTGTTTCAAGCAGTATTACACCAAAACATACATGTGTTGCTAAGGCATAGTAGTTTAGTGTGAATGTAAGGGGAAAAGGTTGCTCAATCCAATTTAGCAGGAAATTCATAAGCTCTAGGTAAAACGTTTCATTGAGTTGATCATTCATTTAATGTTATGAGCAAAAATCTCTTTTTGTGTTCTCTCTGTACAAATTTCTCTCTGTGATAAAGAGTAAAGCAGGGAAACGGCACTCTAATAGCAAGGTCTCCGGTTCAATCCTCACAAGATGGCTGTCAAAGTTCGTAAGATACAGTCCTTGAAGCCAGACCTCTTCAGTTATTAATTGTTTTCACTTCAGTGCTTCTGCATGACCATGAGAAATTCATATTATTGTTAAATTAATTTGGACTGAAGCAGAGTGAGCGATTTCAGCTTGGGTTAAATTGATAATAGGTTTGTCAGTATTGGTGTGTTATTAAATATTAGTATGAGTCATTCATTATCCTCCTCTGATATACTGGAGGTTCTCTCTTACAGGAGTTCCTCATATTTTTTGAAAAGTCTGAAAACCGTAATATTTCATTTTATTTCTTATTTTACAAGGACGTTCTAAACTGATTCTTTATCTAACAGCAAGAATGCAGTTACAGTTTCCCAAATCAAAAAAAAAGCTTATTTTCTTATATCATGCGAACTGTCAAGTTAAGAGCCCACTCAAGCCACAATTTTTTCACTCCTATCATTCAGGTTTTTCTACAGTTAAGTGGAAATATCTTGACAGATCAGCCTACCACAGTAATAGGTATGTGGGTGGAGTAACTGCTAAAGCCATAAATTATGACAGAAGTCATTCTGACATAATTAGCACAATATACGAAAGACTCACAGTCATGTCATTGATGGGAGTGTTTAAGGGGAAAAGCAGATATTCATGCTTTCCTGAACATATAGTGTGTTTGACTAATGGCTTTCAGACAATGGGAGATTTGCAGAAGAATTCTCAGATATCCACATATAATAATATAAATGAAAGATAATGTCACATTTAATCCTTTCAAGATGATTGCTGGTAAGAGGGGAAACACATAGGAAAATTATAAAGTGTATTTAGTTATTCCAAGACTTGGTTGACAAAATGATACAACTTTACATACCATAGATGTGGTGTGATGAACCGTTTAGTAATGTTCTTTTGAAAATGATGCAGACAGTTATTCCAAATTTCATCTGAAATCCTTGAAATCAAGGAAAACAGGAATTTGGTGATTTCAAGTTTTAAAATGTTTCAATAGCTCCAGAAACACACTATTTTGCAAAAATAGGAGACTGATTTCTGAAATTTGATCTTGAGCTGACACTCTGAAAACATAAAAAACAAAAGTACCAAAGAGTTTGTATCTGATTTATATGAATCCTGCTGTTCTAAAACCTGGTACAAAACTAAGACACATTTGGTGATTTCTGAGAGGATAGGGGATAGCTGAAATCCAGGGTTGACTAAACAAGGCCCTTCAAAGATTGAATCCTTTTTACATGCATGAAGAAAACTTAAATGCACACAAAAAAAAACACACACTATACAGTGTCTCCCATTGGGTGACATGACTATGACCTGGAGCAGGGCTGCAGGAAGGCTCTCTCTCTTGTACATGCCCACATTCTCTCTTAACATTCACATACACACACATGCACGAGGGGCCCCATCCACCACGCACACCCAACCCCTGGGCCCCAACCCCCAACAACCCTCCCTCCCCCCTGCTCCCTCCTCTTTTCTTTCTTTCTTTCTCTCTTAATTTCTTGGTCTTTCCTTTTTCCCCCTCGCTGCTCATCGCTCTTCATGTATGTGCTGGTGTGGCATGCATATACCCAGATGTGTGTCTTTGTGTGTGTGTGGGTGTGTGTGTGTGTGGGTGTGTGTGTGTGTGTGGGTGTGTGTGTGTGCAGAATTCATTTTTAGTGAGCGAAACAGCGAGACAGCCAGAATGAGGGAGAAAGAGCAAGAGACACAGAGGGAGAGTAAGAGATGGAGAGAGAGAGGACAGATGGTTTGAACCAAAGAGAAGAAACAATCAGAAAGATGGGGCGGAGGAGGAGGAGGGGGTTGAGGGCGGGGGGTCTGCTTAAAGAGACAGGACTCACTTACCCCTTCACCTACATAAGGCCTCCATGTATCTCGTCCATCCCCTCTCCTTCACTTTCTCCTCTATGTTGTCATTTCTCTGAACATTTTCCACCCTCTCTTTGTCTGAATTAGATAATGAGCCTTTGTTATTACATTCTAACTTCAAATTTCTCTTTGATTAAGACTTCTAAGATTTTTTTCTTTGTGACTATCACTGCTTACCCTGACTACCAGTTCTTAATTTTAGGTTATGCAAATCAAAACATTTTATCAGCTTATACTAAATGTATCTGCAATAAAGTATTGCACTTTCTTAAAGTTGAGAAATTCACAAAAGACAGATAAAAAAAAAAAAATTATGGTTGAAATCGAAGCAGCAGAGGTTGATATATCCTGACCATTAGTCCCTAGTATGGGTCAAGCTCCAAAACCACTGGATCCTACATTTCCCATAATGCAACTTAACAGCATCTTTTCCGTAGATCCTCCCTCCCTGGTAAATTCCCAAGTCTGTCAACTTCTACGCACTCATTTTGTAAAGCAGGCTTTCTGTTATACATATGTAGTCCAAACCCTAGTGACATCACTGTGACATCATTGGGGTAATTTTCTCAGCCTTAACAAAGCTCTTCGAGCCACAGAGGACATTATACAACTATTTTCACAGGCCGAGTAGTACGCCAGTTGACCAGTAAACTATCCTTTATGTGCAAAATTGGTAGAGTGTCCCATTAAAGTTAGGGAAAGATCATTTCCATGCAGTGAAAGAATAAACATGTCAACACTGACTTCTTTCTTTTCCTTGTACAACACAAGTGTCACACTCCCCTCTGTACTGACAATGAACGTTGCTTGGAACTGGATATGTAATAGCAGCAAAACAGACATTTGTTTATAGAAAAATGCATTTTAGATTTGATTAGATAACTTTATTCATCCCCAGAGGGGAAACTAGCTTGGTTTCCAATGCACAGTGACAAACAAAAGAGACACAAATCAGACAGGTCACAGCAGACAACACATGAAAGACAAACTGCCACTGCAGTGATAATCAGAAGTGATGCATCTAAAAACAAGACCAATAAAATAAAAATATTAAAAGGAAACCATTTAAGGGACAGGGTCAGATTTGTCCAGGCTGTCCGGGAGGCAATCCCATCCTTACATGGCTTCACTGTAAGAAATACGGGGCAAAATCCACACTCCCTGTTCTGTGTAAAAATACATTCAGTTCAGTCAAAGTCTGTGGTGGAAGAAGTACTTAAATAATTTACTTAAGTAAATGAAGCAATACCACAATCTAAAATACTCCTTTACAAGTAAAAGTCCTGCATTTCAATTTTCACTAGTATGTGCAACAAAAAGTACTTAAAGTGTCAACACTAGAAGTACTCACTATGTAGGCCCCTTTCAGAGGTTTATATTATTGTATTGTACATTATTTTTACATAATTACAATATACAATAACAATACAGAAACAACACAATTATATTGTTCTATCAAATAAATGTAATGGAGTAGAAAGTATGATATTTCCCTCTCAAATGTAGTGGAATAGAAGTAGAAAGTAGCATAAAATAATCAAGGAAAGTACAAGTGCTTCAATTTTAACTAAAGTAAATAGTAACTTTCCACCACTGGTAAAAGCCAAAATCATTAAGGCTGCAGCTAAAAATAATTACTTTCATTTTCAATAATAATCTGCCCGTTATTTTCTCGATTCATCGTTTTGTCTATAAACTGTCTGAAAACAGTGACAAATGCACACTAAAACTTCCAAAAGCCCAAAGTGATGTATTCAAATGATGTCATTTATTTGACCAACAGTCTAAAACCCAAAGATATTCATATTACTATTATAAGTAATAAAGAAAAGCATCAAATCTTCACTTCTGAGACGTTGGAATGAATAGATTAGTGAATTAATTGTTGTAAGGCTAAATATCACATTTCGGCAGTCTGAGTTAGCAAATCAAGTCTTTTTAGGATGAAATTCCCTCTTTGTGTTTCCACAGATCGTGTGTCTTTGCTTAACCATGACAGACAGTTACTTTCTGATTCTTGTTCTAGGTTTATTGCTGGGACACAATACTGGCAAAAAAAACCTACACACAAGACGAGGACACCCACTCGATTTGACTAGCTCAGACTGCTGAAGCCTCATATGAATTTCACCTAAACTTTAGAATATACTTTTGCACAGGACAAGGATTTTGTCCTATATTTCTTGCAGTGTAGCTGTTTTAGGAGGTGATCTCTTCACAGCCAGTACAGACAGAGGGAATGATTATATTCACAGTTTGAAAAAACACAGATCTTCTATGGGAACTGAAAAACACAGCTGGAAAGAAACGATCCACCCTGTCCTTTTCACTGAATCTCACAACTGCAACCACTTCTCTCTCTGTGTTCTCAGACAATTGATGGTTTAATGCAAATAGAGGACACAAAACCGAACCACAAAATAAATCCGGTGACCACAGACATGCCACTAGACAAACATGTAGAGCAGCAGCAGGCTGTCTAATCAGATTGCAACTCAGCTACCTCCAAAACAGTTTGTCCAAGACGCTCTAGAAATGCAGTTCAGCTGACGTCAAATTTAAAACACATGCATCTATGTTTCAGTCACTCTCACTGAATCCCTTCATCTGTCTGTCTGCCTCTCTATCTATCACTCGCTCTCGGCTCTCTGGCGAAAAGGCTGGAATGGTGCAGAGAACATGGCAACATGCCAAGGGAGAGAGAGAGAAAGGGAGGGAAAACAAGAGAGAAATGAACATACTGTACCAGAGAGAGGGAGAGAAGAAAACAAGAGAGAGAATCAAAGTATGAACAGAGAGAGAGAGCGAGAGAGAGAGGGCGAGCGAGAGAGAGGGATAAAGTCAGAGCATGCTGTGGGCGAGCAGAGCAGAGAGGGGGGGAGGACCTATCGGCTCCTCTCCTCTCTGCGCTGAGCGACCGCCTCCCTCGCTGCTCGGAGGCGCTGCTGACATGCGATTGGTCGCACCCCCCTTGCTCTCTCCGCCCACCGTCCCCTCCCCCTCCTCCTCACCAGCCATGAGAGGAGAGGAAGACAAACCGTAGCTGCTACTTCTTCTCCAAGCCCCTCTCTCTCTCTCTCTCTCTGTGTGCTGCTGTGTGAAAGCCCCTGCTACACACACACACAGCTCCTCACATGCACACAATACATTTTGTGTGCATGTTGCAACACACTTTACATGAATGCACAGAAAGGGAAATAAGGAACATTGCTGCAGAATAGAATAGAGTAGTACTAGTTACAAAAAGGCAGCAAAAAACAAAGTGAAACATCCAACTCAGAGATCACAAACTGGACAGAGGAATTCTAAACAACATTCAAACATTTTTTTTTAAAAATTGGGTTCTTACAACACGGCTGCAGAACGGTTCCTTTATGAGAAAAGACGTACATATTTCTGAACTGCTGACTGGTTCATTTCAGCCAGTTTTGAATTCAAATTAGACTAAAATGTTTTTTTCTTCTGCTAAAGACGGAAATTTCATGAAATTCTTCCTGCACAGATGGTGAGAGAGCCGGCCCCGATTAGAGAGCTGAATCTTCACTATGTTACAGTATGTGCAGTCAAAATGTATGTTCAAACACAGTTGGAGAGCATTTTAATAACAGAGCAGATATCAATAAGATACAATGGTGTTATGAAACCATGCAGATGGCGGCTATGCACAATTCTGGACATTAGTTATATTTATATTTTCAGTCTCAGTGCTGTCTCTAATAACAGCACACATACTGTGGTTCAAACTCTTCAACTGTTGAGGTTTGACTCGTATGCTAGTAGGGATTTCATCAGATTCTATGGCTTTTTTTTTTCTTGACCAACACCCACCAGCTCCAGTGGTGAGGTGGACTCTGACCTTCTTGTTCCAAACAACACAGGAGCAACAGTCTCCATCACACAGGAAAACTGAATGAGACTCAGTGAGGAGGGCACACATATCAACCAAAAGAAGAATGAAGGTCAGTATAATGGCTCAAATGAGCAATTTAACAAAATAGCATGTGCTATTAGTAGTATGTTTACTTGTTGCTTTTGCAGAGGATACATTTTTTGCAGGAGAGAATAACCGCCAATTATATAAATTACAGTGTTTAAACTAAGGTTGCAGGTGAGTGAGGCCATCAGTTATAAACCAAAAGGAAACGCAGAGACACTGACTTTGATGTGTACAAAAAGGCAAAGCATACACCGCTGTGTTTCTCAGCAAAGTACATTTCCTGCAGCATTTATTGGGTCAATATACGCTTTTAGAGCCATTTCTTGATGTCAATAAGACTCACTGTGCATTTGCATGGACGTCTGGAAAATGTGGGATGTATTAAGTACATCTGTATCTGTATTTATGTCAGAAAAATGTCTTATTCTGATGTATGACTGTAGTGGGCGGGGCCCACACTAGAGGGTGAATAGCATAGCTTCATTTTCTTCATTCCACTGCCATTTACACTGTTCATGCATAGCTTTAGCTGCTGACAAAATATACAAAATAACATGGTTTATATTTGAACCCCACCTTCAAAAAAGACAAAAGGTAAAACATGCACTTCTGAGACGGGCCCTTACGTTGGCTCGTCATTTCTTGTCTACTGTCACGTTGCACAGAGTGTCAATACGGGACCAAGATGTGAACATAACAGCTGTGCAACATCAGTAAAGCTTTGTCCTGCACTGAACAAAAAATCTTCCAAACCTTTCCTGCACAATAATGACAAATGGAGGTTCATGAGCAGAAGCAAATACACTCATTTAGGGCGTGTGTGACAACAAACAGGAAGTATTTCTGTTCTCCCAGTAAGGGGCTGAAGATTGGCGGACACATTTACCTTCAGTGTAGGCTGACACGATCACTGACAGGACTGCTTTGTGCTATCTTGTGCCACTGTTTACCGACCTACCCCAGTCCCACACTGGCCATGACTCACAGCTCAGATCTTACATCTCGCTGCTATACTGAACGTTCAAATGATCTCAACTTAACCTGTTTAATCTAACCTGTTTTCCCCTGACCTTCCAAAGCATGGTCCAATCTGATTAAAGCTGACCAAGAACCCTAACGCTTAAAGAGAAACTACCTCTAAGTCTCCGGACATAAAGTGTTTATAGCATATAGCATAAGTGTGTAGTGTAGTGGACCTCCCAATGGGTCCCAAGATAAATTGGAACATAGTGCAAGACAGGACATAAAAAAAATATTTTATTAAACAAAATTCTGTTTTTTTTTCTGACTTTTCTCTAACTTCTACTCTTCTCATGAAATACTTTCCACAATCTATGATGAGAGCTCAAAGGCGGACACTGCTTCATTTTAGAAGCCAAAAAGGCTAAAAACCACTGGTGTGTTGGCTTGTCTTTATCATAAAATGAACAGTACATAATAGAATGATGCTTTGAGCAGAGCTATCAAGCTATATACTTTTTGCCAGGCTGATCTGCAACAGTCCAACACTGATGCCAACTGATTATTAAATCCCAGAAACACTAAGTCGATAGCTCGCGTCCCCGTAAAAATAAGGTTTCTAGTTGACTTGGAGAGAACAAACTTTTCAACAACAGAAAAGCAGAGCATGAAAGCTAATGACCATTTCCTCCTCTACCCTGCTTAACCCAGCGGTGAGTTATTCACAGCTGAGCTTCTAACTTTCACAACTACAATTTAACTTCAATATAACTTAAAAAATTATAAAATGTTCTAATTGAAGAGGAGATTCTGTATTTTGTAGCTTCTAGAAATTTGGAATATATCAAACTGAATTAGTGGGAAATTACTACTGAGTGTTGCCCAAAATATCAAGAATTGTCCATTTGCTGTGATGCTGCAACTGTAAAGAATTACATCGTAGGTTTGAATGTTTCACTCAGTGTAAGTAAGAAAGTGACATTTAAAACGCTGAAGCGACTTATTTAGTGAGAATATCAGGCTTATAGAGGATACTTCCAGCTGGAAGTAATGCTACTGGCTCAACCAACACCAGCATCTTTTTCATTGGCAGGAGAACCCAAATCTTCATCTGTCCTCAGTGTTTCTCTTTGTTTTTCAGAAAATATTGGAGCCATTTTATCAAACCACGCTCATTATAAAGGACAAAAGAATAAAAATCAAGAGGGATCCTCAGACAGTGAAGTGATGACAGTCGATATGCTGACATGCCCCACATTTTAAAGCTCCACTAGTGGACAACACAAAGCTCCAGAGGAGCAACAAACATGCTAGTTTATCATTCTGCCCATTATCAATTCCACAGAAGCTGAAAAGTTACTTCTGATAAAAATTAGACAGCACAAAGATCTCAACTTCATTTCAGCAGTGAGAAAACTAAAATTATATATAACAGATATAACAGTGACCAGACTGATCTGAACATTTTGTCAACATGAATGTGACAGAATCCATTAGACTAATGGGCTGGAAATGATGGCGGGAGGGCAGAAGGAATGACTAACAAAACCAAGTGACGTTGCTTCGGTTAGTGATGAACTTCGATTGATTGATTGATTGATGCAGGGATTGGGAGGTTGGAGAGGGCTTCATCGAAAAACAACCGTCTTTTCATCCGTACATTATGAAGTTATATAGGGAACAAGAATGGGATGAGAGGGACAGGATCAGATTCTGTCTTTTGAATTCACACTCACACACACACACACACACACACACACACACACACAGAGAGTCATGGGAAACTGTTGCATAGTCACATTCAGCAGGCTTTAGGGTTGCTTGGCGATGCATACCCAGGCACCTTGGATTTACTTTTTCTTTTTTAAATAAAACATGTTTTTGTCTGAGTGTGCTGGAAGTGATAACTAGAACACATGGGGATTAAAACAAGAGAATTGATTGCAGAAGCCAACTAAAGATGCTAGACACCAATGCAGGTTTTTTTTTTCAGTTTTGAGATGAGAAAATATTAAATCCAACAGCATTTTTTTTTACAATCCAATATTCTCTGTGTTTATTCCTTCACAAGCTGTAAACCAAAAACGACATTTGATTGTTTTTATATTTTTTTAAAAATTGTTGAGAATCATACACTATTTGAATGAAGTCAGTGGTAGAATAAGCACCACTCGTGGGGACTAGAGGTTCATCCCTCTACACCACAAGGTGAAACTGATGCTGCAAATAATCCAAACAATAAAATCCAAACTGAAGACAGGATGAGATCCGGCTGAGTCAAAAGTTATAGCTAATAAATCAGGGGCAGGGGAAACGATTTGCAAATGAATCTGGTGCTGTTTTACAGCAAAAATAAGAGAAAATGAGATGGTGTCTTTATTCTATTAACCAAACATGGAGACACAGAGAGGTGACTCTTTTCTAGCAGTATGGATGAGGAGGGGAGGTACACCACACGTTTGTGTATATACTGTTTATCATTCAAAATATTGTCCCATCTATCTACAAAATAATTAACTTGGTGTCTATCATATCATTACACAACATTTTTTTTTTTATTTCAAACGTGATGTTATGGTGTATTCTGTGTTCAAAACATGTAGTTCCTGGTTTTACATGCAAAACTTCCCAGTTTTATTCCCAGTACTTCTGCACTAACCCCTGTGCGTTGTTGACATTGGCTTTATTTCCTCATTGTTTGGAGTCAAAATAATAATAATAATTACTATTGTTATAATCATCAATAATAATCTCTTCATATGTTTTTTATTTATTTATGATGTTACCAAAACCCAACATGTATAAAAATATTGAAGTGGTAACACTTCACTGAGCTGCACATCAGATGAAGGTGAATCACAGAAATTACCATAAAGCAATGTTATTACACCAAATAAATAAAGATTTCATGTTCGATATGTTATATGGACTATGTATGAACTACTATATATTTATTTTGTTTGCCAGAACAGTACGGTATGTTATCCTACAGAGTGATGTTAGTTAGGGTTGGGGTCCATTAGACTCCAGAGAGTTCTAACTCCCTGTTAGACCTCTTATGAACAACCTATAAAACTCCAATCCAACAGAATACAGATTTATTTGGAATATGGGAGGGTATGGCTGTGTAACACCAATCACAGATCTACAGCATATAACGTTTAAACCAGGCTTTACAGCTGGGGTCTCTGAAACCCCAAACAGAAGTAATACATCATTTTCTGTAATGGGTTTCTGAAACATATCATCAGTTCAAAATCATGTTTATAAGCAGGAGTTAGGAGAAGTCATGAAGTTTCAGGCTGATAAAACAAAGTTAATTATGTGTTTTGATGTGTTAAATAGGGCTCCAAACAGAACATTATATATAGGCTACCTGAAAGCTGCTCGGCTACTGACCAGGTGCTTTCTGCTATTGTTTTTATTGTCTCAGTTTGTGTGTACAAGTAGGGCCATTACAAATCAGGCCATATGACAATATTTCTTAGCCTAAGTACAGGTACTAAAGGAGATTAGAAGTTTAACATGCACAGAAAACTGCAATTACTAGTTTAGGGCATTGTTAATGAAAGTGAAGCTGTAGAAACAGAGTCTTGGTAGATCCTTGTACATACAGGGAAGAATCTCTCTAAGTGACATGGAAATGATTTATCTTAGCATCACAATCAGTCCATCTACCCAGTGTGGAAATAATATCACAGGTAATCATCAACAGGTCAACTGGAAACATGGACAACAAAATGACACATGATATTATCAACCAAATTATACCATTTCTGGAGTACTATTACCGGCAGTATTTTTAGGGGATGGGGTTGCAAATCTGCTATATTCCTAGAGCAAATGTGCCAGCAGGCTGAAGTCCTGTTCACAGTGTACCCCTCCTTAGCAGCATACACACACTGCCAAACACATACCAAGACCACAGAGTGAGTGCATATGCAAGCATATTCCTGCCTCTGGAAATATCACAGAAGTTTGGAGTTTAACACAGCAGTTAAGCGGTTATGGTCAAAAGGTCATGATTGTAACTAGAAACAAAATCTAATTAGGACACTAATGAAAACCCTGTAAATGATGTAAAATCTGTTCAAAATGTAATTAAATTAAATGTTATTTAAAACGTGTGTAAAACACTTATTAGTTTATTATGGAATTATTTTAATAAGTATTATTTTTTGTTTGTTGTGCTACATTTACAATAAAAAGGTGTAGATTATTTCAGCACACCAACTCTGACCGACCCTTAACAAATCAAAACAGAAGCTATTTCATGTGCTTTGTTGCTGCAACAAAATGTGTGTTTGCAGACTGCAAAAGATTTTCACATATTTTATTATATTAAATTAAAAATTGAAGATATTCTTCGAATGGACAGTTTGCAGGCAGCTTTGTCCCTCCGTCCCCTCCTGTCATTTACATTGTTTAGAAGTAGCTTTCAGTGGTTTTTGGTGGGTGTTGCTGCTGTTGTAGGTTTGCTTCACACTCACGCTCACTCACTGCAGGCATTCTATACATTTCTCTCCAGAGAGGATGGCTTGTTCCCTCTAAGCAACCATCCACCCCAACCCCCACCTAACCCACCCCCATCACACACACACACACACACACAATTCAGCCCCCTACTCCTGCACCCCCTCCCCTTCTCTTCCCTCTCCTCCTCTACCACTGGTGCTGACCTCAGCCAGACACACATTTTAGTCAACTTAATGATGAATATCACGACTGTCTTTGAGATTTAGAATCCTTCCGCCTCCATCTTACAGCAGTAACTGCTGATAGCCCACATACACACACACACACAGCCTACATGTCCGCAATATGGTCAGAGGTCAGGGGCGGCTGAGGGCGGCGCCCCCTGTAGCCTATAAGGGGTCCAGCACAAACACTTACAGAATAGAAAGAAGGAACTGGACCCTAGAACTACAGGACTGCCCCTGCCCCGTCACATAAAGGGTTTGTTCCCTCTCAATACCCGCCCCTCCCACACAAACACACACCTCCATTGAGGTTCCATGTCACAAAAAAACGGCAGCTTTATGTCGTTGGAGCAGATAGGCCTGTAACACCAAGGACTGCACTGACTGTATGAAAGTCACGTAGCACACACCACACTTGAACACACCGTCAGGATGTGACGATGTGCGGAATCTGACTAGTCAGACTCAGGGATTTAAATGGTGTGAAACAGGAGCAGCTTGTTAAATAGATTAAATAGAAATTATGTGTCCATTAACTATTTAACTCTTTTATTTGATCTAAAATCAGGCGTCGTCAAAAACCCAAAACTTGTCTCTTTGCTCAAACTGGCGTCATTAAGAAATCCGCCATCACTGCTGTTTGACAAGTGGAATATTACAAACATTTACAAAACAATTTAGTAAATGTGTGTGAAGTCACACACACGCTGTACGTCGTGTAGCCGAGCAGATGTTTCACATTTATATTTAAACACAACACTCGGAGACATTTGGATAATTGGGCTCTCGCTGGTTGACTATGTGGACGGCCATTTTAAGATGGGGCTTCCAAAAGTTTCCCGTGATATTAATCCTCTCCTGCTGCCTTCACTTTGACACTGAAACGCTTGAACACGTGAACTAGGCCAGTTGTGTTACTACAGAGCGAGCCGAGCGCGGAGGAGACCCGGAACTACACACAGGGAAGGAAAACGGCAGCCCGTGCAGCTCTCCTGCTCCACTCAGAGCTTCGCCATTTTGCCCTCACTGCCTGACGTGCAGTGACTCCTCTCTGCGTGGACTCACCACGTGTTGTGGGGCCACGGAAGGCCTCAGCTCGCCCACGGTGGCCCCCTTTCGCACAAATCACCTTTATCATCGTGGCTCTTCAAGGTTATCACAGACAAGGTGTGGGGCTCTCTCCCTACAAACTGCGCTATCACCACAGTCCGCCGACCCGCTGGGAGATTATTACAAATTACAGCCTGCTGCCATGTTGGCTCTGTGAGCGTGGAGAGTGACCACTTTCTGCGGTTTGACAATAACTAACATTCAGTCTCACTGTCTGACGCCATTCATCTGCACAGAGGCCATAATGCTGCTATATTTGCGCCATGTTGCAGCATTTCTTCGTGGTTTGCTCTCCGGGCGCAAAGCGCGCGCACAGAAACCTCAAATTCAATTATTTGGCCCCATTCACGCAAAATCACATTATACTGACGACACCAAATGTTCGAAACATTTTATTTAAAGCCAACAGTGAACCAATGGGAGGAAATCTGCGTTCACTTTTGATCATGGGATATACACATACGCACGCGCATGGCCGAATGGTGGAACATGGAGAACTCTGCACACTGCTCACCTCGTATCTGTGCCAAAGGTTACAGGCGTGAACGATGGTCTATAGGCGAATTCCATAATGCTGTTTGAAGCAGGTCAAGTCTGGCTCTTAGCACAGAGCAGCTGATCTGCAGTGGACCTCAGTTTAGCCTTTGGACCGAGGAGCCTTAAAGTTACACACAAGCCACAGGTTCATTTTTTTTCCATTAAAAAGCTTTGGATTCACGATCAACCAAAAGGGCTTTTTAATGTGCAAATATTTCCACCACTGCACTATTTTAATTTCACAACTGGCTACAAAAACAAAAGAGCTCAAAATATTAATTAAAAAAATAGTATAATTATTATCCATAAAAAGTCTAGACACACCGCTGGGTTTTTACAAGAAATTAACGACATTTAACTGAACATTTATGTCCAATTTATTCAACATTTGGAAACAGTTAGGACTCCATTAAATCACATAAACTTCCACATTTACATTTTAGCTGGAGCTATTTTACCAAGTCAAAAAAAATATATAAAATAATTACCAGACTGCACTTAACTTGAATCTGTAGAAACGAACTGTTTACATTTTTTTTAAATGATTTACAGCCAGACGTGAATGTAACACACACACACACACACACACACACAGTAAACCAATTTGGTCTAAATCTACATGAATGTAAATACTGTGTGTAGCAATTACCAGGCTGTGAATTCCAAACTCAAAGAGTTTCAAAAGTTGCTGAACGTTCAATGAAACAAGCACACGAGGCGCACGTTTCCCAAATATTACATATTTTAAAATCCTGCTAAATAAATAAAAAGTGGAGTTAAAGTCTGTCTGCAGCCTGCTGGGCTACAGGGCGTGCTTGTGGCTCTGTGTGATGACTTTGCAAAGAATATTATCTGTACGTGCTCACTGGATTCACTCGACACCTCTCAAACAACAGCAGCATTTAGAAAAGATGAGGGGGGAAAAAGCCCAACTGCACCGCACAGCACGGCAGGCAGCGAGCTCAAGCTGTCACAGCACAGTTCCACAGCAATGGCCGACAAAGTTGAGGCTCCACACAGTCGCACCAACACCATAAAACACCACCAAACTAACTGCTACCGCGCCGAACGCCGCCTCCACACGGCTGTAGCACAAGGCAGACGCACGGGCACGTTGCACAGCAACACTTATTGCAAATGAAGCAGTGGAATGGTTGTGATCAGTAGTAAGCATGCAGGAAAGGCCTGAACAAAGTGATGCAACACATGAAAGGGGCTGTAGAGAGAGGGGGGAGGGGTGCTGTAGTGCTGCATACTGTTTAGTACCTTTGCTTCTTGGGGACGGAGTGCTCGACCTCAATACGTTTCCCATGAAGTTCCACTTTACCTGAAAGAAATAAGACATGGGGGTCAGAACACACTGTGGCTACATGCTAACTGTGCCCTAGCTATTGCAGGCCAAATGGTGGGAATATGCTGTATTCAGGGTACACAGCTAAAGTGGAGGGCCCCTTCCAGCTCATTTTAACTGGCTGTGAAGTGAAGAATCAGGCCGAGGGGAAGGTGAGAGGCGGACGGGCTCACAGAGGCCAAAACATGGCTAAAAGTCACAGAACAAGTGGATGGCGTAGGCACGTCACTTTGTCCCATAATGAGCTACTGAGCCCGTCAGAGGTGCAGTGTGACAGACACACGGATATTATATTGTCTCTGTGGCCGCTCATGTGTGTTTTAAAGGATTTCAAGTCCACATGCTTGAAGGGGCTGTGCTGGGGAGTTTTGGGTGTTCCGTGAGGTCTCACGTAGAAGGAGCAGGGAGAGCTGACAGGCATGGCGACCTTGCCTCTTCACGTTACATGTGTAGGAAATCATGAGAAATGGGCTACAAAGCTGTGAAGGCACGAGCCGAAGCGGGCTGCGACAGCACCGCTGCTACACTTCGATCATTTCGGGCTGGTGGCGGCGTGAGGCCTGTTTTGGCTTCAACACAGGGTAAGATATTTTTCTATCTTTGTCATAGTGGACTGCCGGCTTTAAGGGGGAGGGGAGCCAGCAAGGCTTCATACTATATCACAGCAGAGAACTCAATCCACTTCTAGGCGTGCGAGGCATCAAAATATCCCCCTCACATGCATACATTAGCCAGGGACACACGCGCCACGCCGATCACAGGATCAGAAATGAGCTCATTCGTTAAAAGAGTAATATTGTGAGTGCTTTACGGCCGCCGCGGCTCAGGCTTTACTGTATAGCTTTACGTTTACACTACGTGTGTCCCTCCCCCCTGCAAAAGTTGAATGGCTCCCCTGGGCGTGTAGCTCTCCACACACCGTTAAGCTAGCATCAATAAAATAATTGTGTGAATTTATTTTTATCCGGCATGTTCATGTAGAAGCCTCGGAGGTGGACGGAGAGAGAAACTGGGGCACACCGCTGAAGGTGGGCATGCAGCCGGCTGTGCACCGGCGTCTACCGCGTCCCTTTAGAATGAATGAAACTAAAGGTGAAAGGGGGTCTTTGGTGGTCAGTAGTCCACCTTAACTCACCAGAAAACGTCTCGATAGCCTTCATGGCCCACTGATCGTCAGGACAATCCACAAAGGCATAGCCAGTTTTCATTAGAAACTGTCCCGAGTATGGGATCTTGTGGTCGTCAAAGGTTTTTCCCAAGTCCTCGGCAGTCACGCTGTCGCCTAGATTCCCAATGTAGAGCTTGTGCATGGTGGAAATCGTTTTTCCAAGTCCGAAAACGAAAAAAAAAAAACAAAGTCCGGAATAACCAAAACTGAGGCCAGCAAAAAAAGTTTCTCTCCCGAATTTGCTAATAGCGCAACAAGATATTGTCACACTTGCCACACTAACTGAAAGTGAAAATCACGCTATCTAAACAGAAGATCTCACACAGAAAAGAATGCAACACGAAACAAGTGTGAATTTTCGGCAGCAAACTCAAATAAAAAAAAAGAGATTTGAAAAGTGTAGAAAGAGATGAGAGCGAAGAATTTAGCTGTAAATCCAGTTGAATAAGTGGAGCAGGGGAAGAAATGAATCCCTTGACTTGCAGCCGGCCCCAGCAGACGAATAAAGCAGCAGCCTATAGCCTCTCTATCGCACTGTGGAGGAGGTGGGTTGTACTGGGTGGATTTGGTGATGGGTCTATGGTGGAAGGGTGGGAAAAAACTATGGCGGGATCAGGTCGGGAAAAATGTTTTCCTCTCTCTCCGCCTCTCTCTCTCTAGTTTTCTAGCCTTCCTTCTTTCAGCGATCCGCCTGCTGCCGGCAGAGGGGTGACGCCGCCCCTCCACCGACTCCAATTCACGTTTTTTTCTTTTTTTTTGTTTGCAAAGAGGAAACCACGTGGTGTATTTGGAGTAGGTTAGAGAGAGGAGGAAGGGGAGGGGGCATCCCCCTCTCATCCTAGGGTATTCACCAGATGTGCGCGTGTGTACATGTGCGCGCGCGCGCACGGTCACACAAGCCGAGACCCCTAATTCCGCGCTGTGCTCGCCCCTCTCCGTACTGTACGTGTGCGCGGTGCGGCTGGTGTGCTGTACTGGGGCTTTTATGCAACACGACGTGGCCACACATGCGCTTAATGCGCTTCTGCCCGTGCGGGCGAAGATTAGGCTATATAGAGAACCGGGACTTCCTTCGCGACACAGCAATGCAGGACCGGACGATCTGGGCGTCGAGCTGCTTTACAGCCTAGACCCCCTTCGCCCCACACCCCCGTGCTGAATAGCTGGAGGCCTAGATGGCCACTAACGCTTATATATTTAAATCACAAGGCACCGCCTGCTAATTCTATAGCCTAGCACCCCCACCTCCCCGATGCCCCCGCCCTCTGCATGAATATGATGCGTGGTGGAGAAGTTAGTCGTCATAATGTTACATAAATGACCTATGGTGAACCTCGGGCTGTTCGGAGCGGGGAACAAAAGGTCCAGGGCCCCATTTTGCATCAGGGGCCGCTACTGGAACCTGCGGAAACCCTCTGCTCACTTTGATACATTGTTGCACACACCCAGAGCCCCAGTAACTGAAACAGTGGATCACATATGGAGGTAGCGTAACGGCAGCAGAGTCCAGACTGGTGTAGCAAGGCGGGCAGGGACCCCAGCAGATCCTAGTTGGGTTCAACTGCACCGCCCCTCTTTTAAGACGATTTATACAGTTGTTGTGGTTATATACTCAGTAAGGTCACGGCTTCAAACAGGCGACACCCTGAGTTAGAATACTACTCCACCAGCGCGCCCCATCCGAGGCTTGTTAGCTTCTGCTCCATCCGCTCTATCACATTTATCTGAGCGGAGCGCAGAGGAAATGACAGTATGGCGCAGTCGCGGGGCTACAGCACCGCACACACCGCGTGGATGGAGGCTTCTCAAAATGGAGGCAGTGACGGAGGCACAGGCCTGCCTCCCCCACCACACGTTTGGCTGTGGCTCACACCGGCGCTCTGTGCGCTCAGCGCGTGCCTATCTCACAGTTTCCTGTTTTGGTATAAATTACGACAAGTGTGGAATTTTCTTTTTAAAAGAGTCTTTCCTCTGTGAGAGAGAGCCTTTACACTTTGTAGCCATACAGTACATGCCCGGAGGCAACGTGGCACTCTCGTGCGCTCGCTTGATTAGAAAATGGCTCCTGGTGCACAAAATGGATCCAAACCCTCAAACTGGTTGTACAGTAACCGTTTCCTCATCATGGCTGACATTTACAAAGGAGGAAATGTTTTTATTAAAGAATAATTCTTTTTTTTTCATCTGCATAGAGGAAGAAATCCACGGTTGTGTCCGTATTTGGTTGTGAGTGCATCAGACGAAATACTTTCAACAAAGCTCATATTCTCAGTTTATCACACATGTTGTGTTTTTCTACAAGCACCCTGGGTTTAAGTGATGTTTTATTTCATAACAGTTGAATATATCTGTATTAGCCCATATAGCATGTGGATATAGCCTGCCTGGGACAGAGATGAATAAAATCAACAAATGGAGTAAACATTTTACCACCACATGCTCATTTTAAATGAATGATCATATCTAACATTAAAAGCATAAGCGTGACACGTCTTTGTCACAGCAATATCTTTATTGGACTAAACAGCCTGAAGTGCAGTGTGAAGAGCAGAGGAGGAACACAGAGTAATACTGTAATTATGCAGTAATCGCAGCTTCAGGATGGTTCAACATAGCTTATGATGTTTTAATGGTAAAGCCTTAATATATTCTGCTATACAGTCAACTTAAAATTCATTTTCAAAGCAGCGTGAGTTTTGATTCTGTTCACTGGTGTAAAGCAGCTACAGGTTCAGTTCACCCTCTCCCCACCCCTCTGTCATTATTCCTCCCCTCCTACCTCTTCTACCCCAGCTCTCTGAGAACATACTAGTGAAGTTTTTCTTTTTTCCCCCCTTGTCCTGATATTATGGCTTGAACCCCTCTTCCCAACCCCCCCTTCCTCTCTTTCTTTCTGTGAACACACACACACACACACACACACACACACACACACACACACACTTGTCACGGGGGAGCTGCTGAGGTCAAAGGCTGTGGTTTCCATGGGTCAATAATCACAGAGGATGCAACATATTTTGAGGCTTTTGGAAGTTTTGTGAGTGACCTTTCTAAAGTGTTGTAACAAAAATCAAAGCTTACATCTGTTTCATGAAACTTAAAGTGGGATTCAGTTTGGAAAATAAAATTAGGAATTCTATATCAAGTTATTTATTCTAAGGTTTGAACATATGTTCACAGTGTTTTTCTATATCCTACAAAAACTAAACATTTGGACTTTGCATCACGTTGAAGTTGTAGTGATGTTGGTTTGGTTAAGTTTTTTTTTCAGAGTTTTTGTACATACACTTTGAATAATGGCCAAATGGTTTTTTTCCAACAAACTTTCCCTTTTTTTTTCAGACTGAATGTTTTCACAACGGCTCTTCTACATTTCCCCAATGATTTAATTATGTTCACAGATCTGTTGATCATTAAATTGGTTCGATGTGCCTTCCAGTGATAAATAATATTCATTTTTGACCGGTGGCATTTTCCCTTTTGCAAAAAACCATAAATATACCAAGAGCGCTCACTCACCAGCTGCCTGAAACAAATACAATTGTCACTGTATTCAGGGACTGAGGAACAAATTCAGCTCCTCTTGGAGATGAGTGAACATTATTTATCAAGATCAGCAAGATTTGAGGAAGTCTTATAACTAAAGTACCTTTCCTAGTAAAGACCTGTCTGCAGTCTTTTCTTATTCCTTCCGTCCTTTGTTGTATATAATCCTCATGTTGACACGTGGATATTTTGTCTTGTGAAAACCTGCATCTCCAAAATACCAGTCTTTAGAAACAAGAAGCACTGTGTGTCTCTCAGCTGGTGTGGGGTGACATACGAGTCAGCTACATGTTTGAAATCTAAAATTCAACAGGTGCTACAGGTTTTAGAGTTTCATGGCTTGATGGCTAAAAAAATTACAACTAATATATAGTTTTTCCTTCATGGCTTCATCACCATGTGTACTGGCTGAGGATGACTGAATAACATGTTCACAGGCTGACCTGTGATATTGTACATATACAGTGGTGGAAGAAGTATTCACATCTTTTATTCAAGTAAAAGTTGCAATACTGCAATAAAAAATAGTCCAGTACAAGTAAAGTCCTGCACTGAAAATGTCCCAAAAATATGTATTATTATCAAAATGTACTTTTATCACAAGTCATAGTACTTGTAATGCAGAACAATGGCTCTGTGAGTGTTGTGCTATTATATTACTGATGAATGTGTGAGTAGAAATTTAATGTTGCAGCTGGTTGAGGTGGAGAGAATTTTATAGGCTGCAACTAAAGATTATTGTCATTATTGATCAAACTATTTTCTAAATAGTTTATTATGTAACATTTCAAAAAAAGTCAAAAATGGTCATCAGAATTACCTAGAGACCAAGGTGACGTCTTAAAATGTCTTGTTTTGTCCTAAAAGTCCAAAAACCAAAGACATTCAACTTATTATATGTTAAGAAAAGGAAATGTGGCAGATTCTCACATTTAAGAAGCTGGAATCACCAAATGTTTGGCACTGTTGCTTGAAAATGACTTCACAAGTAATCAGTGGTCAAAATAACTGCAGATGAATCGACTAATCACTGCAACTCTACAAATTTGAACTATTTGATATACTGTTGGCTAATTGAATCTATAATAGTTCATCAGATTTGCCTTGAATGGGAAATCTTCATCTGTAAAGTAACTAGTTACTTCAGTTATCAGTGTAGTGGAGTACAAAGTAGAATATTTCTCTCTGAAATCTAGTGGAGTAAAAGTAGAACGTAGCATAAAATAGAAATACTCAAGTAAAGTACCTCAAATTTGTACTTGTACTATTTGCACAGTACTTGAATGAATGTACTTAGTTACATTCCACCACTGCACATAAATTCTTCCTCTACACACCTTGGAAGGAGACGCATCAGGAAATTACTTTTTTTTTTTTACTCTGTCAACAGTCTTCCCTGGTGTGTGTGTATGTGTGTGTTATGTGTGTGTGTGGGTGGGTGGGTGTGTGTTTTGGGGGAGGGGTGGATAGGTCAAAGGCTGTGGAGAAACAGGGTGAATTAGGCGGGAATGCAGAAGGAGGAGACAAACTGCCTCTGGAAATGCAAATGTGTTAATGTTCATCTCTTCTTCTACTTTGTCTTCTTTTGTCCTCTGTCCTCCTGAGTTTACTGTGTTGCGTTCAGTATTATACTACTTAAAATGACTCTGTTGTCTGTTTGAAATGTTGTATGAGGAGGTAATAATGCTTTTTCTATCATTATAATACTTTCTGTGGCACAGCAAACCAACAGAACTGCTTGCCAAAAAAAAAAAGCCAAAATCTTGATTTAAAAAAAGTAATGTGGAGAGACACAATCAACAGTGAAGACACAGGCCATTATTTTGCCATCCAACTGGATGTTTAAAATGGAATCACGCTCCAAATTATGGCTGTTTACCTGCCAAAGAGGCCCGTAAAGCAGACAGAGAAACAGTATGGAAATGTGTAAGATCAAAAGCATTCTGGTTCTGTGAAACTTTTAATTAACGATCAGAGAGAACACACGAGAACAGTTAATTTTCTTATTGTTATCAAATCCTATGAAAAGACCCAAACCAACTAGGACTGTATCCTACTAACAAGTATTGTGTGTGTATCAAAGCCTGATATTTCTTATTCCTCTGTGTCATACAGCTCCATTGTTTTCCAAAAAATATTAAAAACACATCAATGAGCCACACTGTTGAGTGACATGTTCCCTCGTTACCATAAACACACTGTAGTTTATTTTGACGTAGTCCTACATACCAGGGAAGCTGTACATTTGTGAGCCATTTTTAAGACTTACTTAGTCAGTAGGGAGCAGTGGGCGTGGGGCTGAGAGCCACAGACAGGGTGGGGAAATAAGTATGACAAGTGTTGAGAGATGCACTGACATATTGTTGGTTTTGGTCTTTACAAGAGATTTGTTGACAAAAAAAATATAGAGAACCACCAACCTTATACTTTACTTTTAAGATCCCTCACAAGATGACAATTAAAGGCAGTATAAGGGTCAGGGGTCACAGCGGCATGTCGATAGGTGGAGGAATATTTTTAGTTGATGGTGTCTGAAGTCAAAAAGCAAGATTTTTTTGTCAAAAGAAACACTCTATAATGGTGAGGCGTGAGAGGGTCTTATGACCAAGTGAAACTCAATGAAAGATTTACAGGTCAGAGTGTAGACTGAAGCCTGTTCAGGCTGAAAAGTCACTGCCTGCAAGGAGCTCTTGTAGCCCTGTAAGGCAACCAAGACGATCCTTGACTAGCATTTGGAAATTGCACAATGGCTGTTTTTAGAGGCTCAAATGGCCTTTACATCCAAAGAGGACCTTAATGCTTTGACTACATGACGAATCTCAATTCACATTTTCACTCTGTGGCATTCCTAGGCACAGTGTTCCTCTTCCAGAGTCTGCAGGTAGAAAACATGTTGTGTAACTTCAACGCCTTTCTATAGAAACAGACTCAGGAACAGCCCTCATTAGACAGTCTGTACTGCAATGATGAGGCTGCTGAGGCAGAAAAATGTCACTTATAGTCAGTAAGAAAAGCCCTTGTTCAAAACGAAATAATGAGAATCAGGCATTGTTTGTCCATAACTGAGAACATTTGACAATAGATTTCAAGGTTCTATTCATAATAAATACCATTAAATGTATGTTGTAGTACTGAGACTGGCATCTTTGTCATTTAAGATAAAGAGGTTCCTTAACAAAACATTGTATGATTTCAGACACGTGTGTGAAAATTATATATTTATGGTCCACATCTGCATTTTTTGATCATCTGAATGTCAGTCCTTTAATGAAGTGTGACGTGAATCAAGCTGATGACAGGTAATAGTTTTATTGATACATCCACACTCAACACATTCATTTATTCGCTCCCCAAAGCAGCCATTTCTCCCCTCTTTTCTCCTCTTTCTTCTCATGCTGTGTCAAATGTTAAAAGGGAACAACTTGCATGTCAGTCATGTGTGAACACTCTTCCTGTCTGCTGTTCAAATGTGTTGATTGCATGTATTCAGATGCTTTCCATGCATATTTATCTCCAACAAGAACAGAAACCGGATGTCTGCTGCTGGACTAATGAGATCCACCATCAGGTTCAGACACAGATTGTTAGTGCCTGTATGTTATTCATGTCCATTTTACCTTTTCTCCCTATTATTTCTTCCCTCTGGTGTTCCTCTTTAATGTGATCTCGGACATATAGACCATTTGCTGTCAGTTGCTTGTAATGTTTACAGTCTAGAAAATTAAGCAGTTTGACATGTTGCTCAGTCTGAAGAAGAGTCTGAGCTTTAATGTAGAAATTCCAGTGTACATACAGTGTTTACTGCATCAATTATTTGTGAGTGTGTGCGGCCGTAAGTGCTTATTAGAAAAGCCGAAAAACAGTTGTGACAGATGACTTCCTCCATGTGAAAGCTGGCCAGATGTGGGCCAACAGGAATCAGTGAAAGTGAAGCAGTTTCATTACACATGTGCTCTTTCCACCTGCTAACACCCCCCAAAACCTAGTTCTAATAAATGCATGGGTGATTTCTTCTTCTTTACAATTGAGAAAAAAAATGTTTTTGACTAAGCTCATTCATTCAAATGGGTTTAATATATAAATGACCTCATTAACTGCAAATTAAAAACATCTATTTTCAAGAACGCTGAGCAGAATTTCATATAAGTCTCTCCTTAATCTTAATCTTAACCTACTTATATGTAATCATACCTCACAGATCTGTGAAGTAGCTGTTTTGGAGCTTTCCGTCATATCACATGATCTTCATCAGCAGATGGAGACAATAAGAAGTCCATTAAGTTCTCCGGGGAAAAAATGCACATTTCAATGACATGTGAAAGCTCCAGAACAGCTACATAGATCTTGAGGTAAGATTGTTTAGTCAACTTCTGTTTCCAAGGTCAAAAATGAACTTAGAAATCTTAACTCTAATTCTACTTACTTGTTTTTTTCAGAGCTTTAAAATCACTTCTCAGTTATTGGTTCAACCATGTGACCATGAAAAAGTAAGTAAGTGGACTTAAGTTAAGATTCATTTTGGTCAAAACTGAAGGAGTGTTTCCGGTGTCCAAAGATGATGATCGCGGCAAGTTCACCTTTGTTTTGTGTTGACCAGCATCTAGATGGAGAGGGAAAAATAAAGACATGGAAACTAAAATGCAAACATGCTTTGTCAACCTCTTAGTCTCACTTCTCTTTAAGGTCCTTTGAGACTGCATCCATCAAACCGGCTTCTTCTTCACCAATGAAAAAACACAAAATCACGAGAGAAGGGATTTACCATGTTTATGCTTTTGACTAATATGGTGCACAGTCAGTCTACACTGCATTGTTAAAACTGAAATTATAATGGAACAGATTGGAAAAAATCTTAACATATGTATCACTTAAGTCAAAAAGTGTCAAGTCACTTCACCTCCAAAACATTTGTTTTCATGTCAACATGTGTAGATAAATTATTTTCGATATCTGAAATCTGAAAGAATGCAAAGTATAACAACCTCTTAAATGCTGGCTTGACTTATACGGACTTTATTAGCCTCAGGGATGATTTCTCAGTGTTGAAAGAGAAATCTATGAAAAACTTTAAAAGTGGTAAAACAAGCCCTGACTCATTGTTTCATGCTTAAACTTGATTCATTTAAATAATGTGAAAACATTAAATGATTTCAGGAGTGGGGTTCATTTACTTTTTATTGTGGCCTCGTTTTGCTGTTGTATTTATGTGATGATCCATACAAGGCCTCATGGTCTCTTCCTCAGGTTGTTATACTTGGAATAAAATGACCAGGGAGAAATAAAAAGCAGTCCCTGGATAACACTGGACAAAATGCCTGCACATTGGTGATTTAAAAAAGAGAAGGTGCTCCAGATTTAAAAAATGGTGTAATTTATTACCCAAAAGGTGGCTAAGTGTAAAAATATTACAGTAAAGTGAATGTTTCAGGCGTAAACACATGGTCTGTAGCGGTGCTGACTTTCTCCACACCTTGCCAGCTTTTGAATAAGTCATAAACGGATCATTTTCTGTATTTAAAGCATTTTTCCTCAGTTACTATATGTTATGGGACTGTTTACCTTTGCTACACACACCTGATACTAGTTGAGAAGCCTGAGTTTATGAGCACAAATCTTTTCACACTGCCTATTTTGAAATAAAGCACATTTGTTTGTTCGTCGTCCAGTCTTTTCTGTTAAATCAAAAGCCATACAAGTCTGTTCCTGTATGTTTTAAGCGTGTCAGAAAATACAGTATCATTCACTGGCATTGACCTAAAGCACTTTTTTAAAATCCCCTACAGACATGTTTGAAGACATAAAAATAAAATGCTTTGAATAACAATGTATGTCTGATGTGTTTTTTCCACAAAAAACTTCAATTACCACATTAAAAATGACTGAAACTACATCTGCTCTTTTGCATTAATTGAAAGGTCCAGAATCTATGAATATGCAAATATTGTTCAGTTCAAAAGTTTTGCTAGTGGACACAAGAAGTCTCCTAATTAACTGAAAAGTTCATTCTCAGTGCGCTGGAGACTTCAGTTGAGTTGCATATTGGACCATGATTGGCTTCTAAACTAGTTGTTCTGTAACAAAACCCAGCTCGTATGTACACGTTAATCTCAGATTTAAGGTGAGCAGAGAAACTTTCCTCGTTCAGCAGATGAATGTTAAAGTCTGCGATACAACATTCTGCACAGGGACACTCCAACATCACTGTCAAGTAACAATAAGCAAAACACATTTTTTGACTGGAGGGACTTTAATAAATGAATGTAAAAACGTTTTTCATTCAGGAGGCCTGACCTTATTCTTTGAATTCACAGCAGGGAGCTGAGCAGTGAGAGCACACTCTTCGGACTGAGGTGCCTTGCTCAGTGAACCTGGACAGTTGTGGCTGAAGGAGCAGAGAGTTGTTTATTCATGTTTCACTTTCATTTTCCAAAACTAATAAATATGATTTCTTCATTCAGAGGTGACAAGTTTCGAATGGACGTTGAGTGAACTGATTTAATGTTGTACAACATATATATACACATCCATACACACACACATATATATATATATGGATGTATTCATATGCACAAGTATGTACAAAAAGAGAGGACAGTGTGGGTTTAGCCAAGGTGTTTGGTTTTTACAGATAAAATCATAAAACTTAATTTGACCGTAAACAACCTCCCCAAAAAACTGACTTTAAAAAAACAACAAAACAACTCAAGGTCAACTTATTAGTGTTTTCCTGAGCTTTCAACATATCATGCAATCTTCTTCTTGCTGCTGTTAAAAGGCCTGGAAAAAGCTTGCAAGTGGACCTTGAGTTAGGATAATTTTTGTCAAACTACAATTCCAAGATCGAGAAAGAACTTTCATACTTAAAAAATAGACGTTTTCAAGTCTGACTGAACTTAAAATAGTCGTGTTAATAATGTTTTTCCCAAAGATTTTACTCAGTACTGTAGCCTCAAAACGTACCCAGATTGTTCTTCATTTGGAAGATCCAAAACACCGGGTCTGTTGCTATATGCAGCATTTGAGGCCTAAATTGTTCTAATCCACAGCTATTTGGTTTAAATTCCACCCTTAAGTTACCCAAATATGAAATGTGTATGGCTGAACTGTGGAGAAATGTGTATAGATTGATTCAAAAGTCATTTCAAATATATTTCCTGCGACAAACTGGACAGTGCAGAATAAAAAAGTTCTCAAATTCTGCATGCGAGAATTCTGGCTGAATACTGGAAACCTTTGAGTTCAGGTAGTTCTTTAGCAGCTTGGTGGGCAAGTTTCCAACCGTTTTAATTCAGTCATGGAGTTTGAATGTTAACAACATCTCACTTCCAATTAAAATACAAAATGAAATACTTCATTGCATGTAGGCTACACTTCCTGCACTGACATCATGGAAACATGATGTGCTTGCAGCGACTGGGAGTGAAGCAGCTTCACTTCACAGATAAAGCCATTCCTGTTTTAGTGAATGAGTATGTAACACCGCAGAAGGTTGGAAAAGTCTTTTTTCAGTTTGATGAATCTATCATTTAATTAATGCTTCATTTATATGCTTATGAGATCTGTCTAAAAGGCCACAAACTACCATGAAGGAGAGAAATGTGTATAAATGTATTTCCTGAAACCAGTGTGGAGGAAAGTATTCTGATCTGTTGCATAAGTAGAAGTAGAAATACCACAGCGTACAAATACAACAGTCCTGCATTGAAAATGTCATGAGTAGAAGTACAGAAGTGTTGTCAGAAAACTGTACTTAAAGTATCAAAAGTAAAAGTATTATTACTGACTCAGTAACATGTAAATAGCATTTTACTGCAGTAGTGAAAGTAGTAAAGTGGCATAAAATGGAAATACTTATGTAAAGTACAAGTACCACAAATTTATAATTAAGTAAAGTACTGGAGTAAAAATGTACTTAGTTAGCCTACTTTCCACCACAGCCTGAAATGTATCAATAACAGTTGTTGTAATACATTTAATCCATTCTGTGTAGTTTCTGTGATGAATGAGCAGAGTTTCAATCACATCCTTAAAGTGTTTAAAAAATTCACAGCAACACATTTTTACACTCAGAAAACTTCAGCTATCAAACTGTGTTAAAGCATCTTTTGTTGTCAGATGTTGTTTTACTGGAAAATATATGTTTTGCTATAAATGTTGTTATGATAATAACTAAGTGATAAATGTTTCATTGTTGGTTTCTTACATTATAGGGAGGGCAGAGAAGGTTTGGTTGGTGACAAAGTTTTTAGTGGGGATGTTTCATGTGGAGTTTCAAGCCTTTTTAACAGAGTCAACCAGAGAGTCAGAGCTGAAACATTTCTCACAGCAAGTGGGAGCACTGTGATCCAGAGAAGTGCTACAATTTTTCAAAGGAACTACAGAACAAGAATTCTATCAGACCAACAGATGCAATTATTGTGTAGCCACAATTAGCCCACGTGGACAGCATCAAAACTAATTTAGAAGCCAAATGAATTCAGGATGTGACTTTTTCAGTAAGGACATTTTATTCAGAAAGACCTGATATAAAAACAGCAACATTACAACGTCAAAAAAATGTTCAAACTCATTTTTCACACGAACCGGTGGGCAAATAAGACTTCATTATAAATATGTAACAACAGCTGGATGTGAACTCTAATTATTAAAGAGGATATTTCATGCAAAACAAGCGAAGTGAAAGGAAGATTAAGCTACAACCCGACATTTAACAAAGAATAAATGAAACTGTCGATGAGGAGAAATTGAATGAATTGGTTCGATTCAGTAAAATCTAAAGTGTACTCTACAACTATTGAGGAGACCTGATCACAAAATCCCTGATGAGTTTTTTTCTATTTCAGGCTCTACTTCTAATGTTCGTTTCCACAGTTTGAATCCAGCTCATTTAACGAAGATCTGGATTCCCTCGTGCAGCCTGGATCCAGTCAAACTGCATGTTTTCAGGACGGTCGGTATAGGACTGGATGAACGAATAAAAAAAAAACATCATTTCAGGGAGTTTAACCATTGGTGAATCGGACTCACCGGCCACGAGCTCGATCAAAATAATAGTCCTATATCCCTCATGTGGCGGACAGCGAGAAGACTGGTGCCTTACAAAGCACACAAAATGGAGAGAGGGTGGGGGGGAGGGAGAGGGAGGGAAGGAGGGTGGGGGGTTTCCTCTCAGAGGACCCGTTGATTTGGAGAAACAAAAAAACGAACCCCACGATGAGGAGAAAATGTGTCTTTTATGCTTTTAGTGTCATATTGGCCAGAAAAAGCAGGCAGAGTAATGAGCTCCAAAAGAAAAAGGGTTTAATGATGACGGCAAGAGATCAGGAGCTGCTTCATGAACGAATAAAAACCTTTCTATTGACCTGTAAACATGAAGTGGAAGTTTTTCTTCTTGTATTGAATTATTATTTTTTATTTTTTTATTTTTTTTACAAGCGTTCCGTTTATACAGAATGAATGAGCAACAGTATTTAAAAAAAAGAGAGACAAGAAAAGAAACTATGAGCCTGTCCTGAGAGGAACATGTGCTGTGGATGGAAGAGGAACAAACACATGAGAGTGTTTTCCTAAAAGCTCACCTCTGCTTAGAAATACTGTGGATAAATTCACTGGATACAAATCTTATTTACCAAGGTTTTAGTTGAATATTATGAGTTAATAATTGACGGTTCATGTATTGTTTATAGCTCACTTTTTAAACTGCCTTTAAGTCGCGTTTAGCTTCTGTTCTGAAGCCTAAAATAACGTGAAACAGGCTGTTTGTTCTGGTGGCGGTTAAAGCTGTGAAGTAAAATACAGTAAATGAAACGAACGCTCCTTCTGTCCTCCAGTCCAGACCACTACCGCCACCAAGCGGCCGAGACGGGCCGCTACCCCGGGGCCTGTGGTCAGGTGTGGGAGGGGACGCCGGGGCCTTCAGCTGCTGGGCCTGCTGCTGGAGCGCAACAACGATTATTGGGTCGCAACAAAATGCGAGCTTTTAATTTGAAAAAAAAAATAATCTAGAAAAGTAATTTTTAATTCATGTTTACACTTATTAAATCTTCTTCTGACAGCACGTGATCATGAAACGCTCACCGTCACATTCATTTCTGTCCTCGTTATAATTTAATATTATGGGATCAAAACTGATGTGAGCAAACACACAATTTATCTAAAAATTATGAGTGCGGTAGAACCCGGAAGATTTGATCCGCGTGCACTACCGGGAACAAAACATGATGTTGTAACAAAAGTAACGTTTCCGGCCGGTCAGCTCCAGCGTCACAGCTGTTACTAATTGACGTGCTCTGTATGTAGATTATCAGCCGTCACAAGTCACTTATAGCGCTGGTCGGGTCGCGTGTCAGCGCACGAGCCGCAGGTTTTGAACCATCGGAGCTGGATCCGCAGAGGCCCTGAAACGCCCAAACCGAGCCCGGCCATCGAAAAGACAAATGATTTTTTATCAATAACCAGAGTCGATACTGAACAAACGCTCCGTCCACCGACAAGTGGATATTAATTCACTCTTATCCGCACGCGAGTCGCGCGCGGCAGAATACTTCAAAGGCTTTAATCGGCCCGATAAAGGCGCGCGGGTCGGCTCATTCATTTCTTTAAGAGTTGAATTATAATGCGCGTTCACGCCACGTGCGCGCAGTTTGGTGGAATATAGTGACAGTGTGGGATTAAATGGGCGACACGTGCTGACTTTAGGGTGACACACAGGAAACAAAACCACGTGTCATGTCGTTTAATAATAATCTCATGGAGTAATAATAATCAAAGGCATCGAACACTTCGATTTAACTCTAATCCGAACAGCCTGCTCAGGGGTTTAAACTTTAAAAAAAAATCACTAGATAAATAAATAAAAGTGTCGGTCCTATCCAGGTGTTTACTTTACACCAGGAAGTGTTGATCAGATGAAACCTTCCACCCACAGGAGGAGATGTCACTGCAGTTTGCAGAGTTACTTTCTAATTTAATGCAACCCGTTGGATGAAGTCGGTTTTTGATAAGCTGAACTGTTCAGATGTGGGATGTGGATCACAGCTATAGTAGTTCATCTTTAATATAGTTTCTCCCTTTTTTTTAAAGTCCCACAAAGCAGGATATTATTGATCAGACACGTGGAGGGCTTCTGGCTTCTGATGTGCAAAAATGGGCTTTTATATCTTGGACGAAACATAATGAATAAAGTCTAAATGTATCTTTAAGGGCCTGCACAGAAGAATTAGGGGACATCAGTCTGGGTCTGAAACAGTTGGAGCATTTCTCGTGGTGCCGGATATCTCTGACAATACACTGGAGGAAACACTGAGTACTGGTTCTGCATGAGAACATCAGCCCCCCAGCAAGTCATCCAAATGAAGCAGACAGTAACTCACGTGACAGCTCGGCTCTAGTTTGTCAGAAGGCACGTGGGAGACTCTGAAATCAGCTGGAAGAAATGAAGACATGAAGCTTTTTGACCACCGGACTAAACGCCGCGTTTGGATCTGAACCCGGTCGAGAATCTGTGGCTGGACTCGAAAAAGACCTCACTCACGACCCCCCGTGCACCCTGACTGGTCTTCAGCAGGGTTGTAAAGAGGAGCGGGGGAAGGTGCTGCCAGAAGTTCATCTACTAAATAGTAAGTAAGCAGTGACTTCTAACATGTGCCTCAGATTTGTGAATCAGTGAGATCACTGCGCAGAGATCTTCTGACACTTTGACACCTGCGGGTCTTTATAATGAAACACACACAGACTAGAACGCTGCATACACACAGTTGTGCTCACACACTCACCTTTACCCGAGGAAGACCATCTCTGGTGGAAACGTTGCCATATCCATCTCTCAGAAAAGAAAAATGGGGAACCAAAAGGAGTGGTGAGGGGTTTCTTTTTGTGTGCGCAACTGTTACCCAGCACCTGCAAGGACTTTATAGATGTGTGTGTGTGCGTGTGTGTGTGTGTGTGTGTGTGTGTGTCCGTCCTGATGACTGCCTGTACTTTGACAGGTCAAGTGTTATTTGATTGAAATATAAATTGCTTAATATCCTCAGTGTTTGGCTGCCTTTACAAAGTCAACAACAGCAAAATGTCTCACCTGCCCCTCTACTGCGAATCATCCAAGTCCAAATGATTTTATTATGAATATGTATTTTGTGACTCAATGTCTATTTAGTCTATTTGAAATGAGATAATTGGGCAGAAGACATGTCGCCCTCTGGTGGCTATTCTTTAAAAGCTTCACCACTGTCAAAAGAACAGAAAATCATACTGCACGTGGGGTTACAATTGGAAATAAATATTCGGTTGTCACTGTTTGTTCTGGGGCTTTTGCCCATATCACAGTCTTCATCAGCTGATGAAGTGTGCTTCAGCTGTCATTAAACTGTATGTTTCTGCATGCTGGCTTAAAAGTGGAGTTCCACAGTTCACGCCTGACCTTGGAAACAGCAGCCGACACGTTAAACTTAAAGATAAATTCCATATAAAATGTCTACATGAATCAATTTTGACTCATTTTTTCATAAATTCCACCAGCGATCATCTTGTCCTCTATGTAAGAAAAGCAGCACTGATGGTGATAATAATAAAACATTTTATTTGTATAGCACTTTTCTAAATACTCAAAGACACTTTACAAGGAGAGAGAAAGCAACAATGAAAACATGTCATGAATAAAAATAGAAACAACTTTAAAAAGAGATAATACAATGTCAGTAGAATTGTGGGTATTTCAATGAACACCATGTTAGCAAGATAACGTAACAGAACTACATATTGGATCCATGATTAAACTGTTATTCATCAAATTGACCATCTACAAAATTCACTTAATCTTTCACGTGTTTATTTGGAGTTACCCGGCCAACTGTGATTGGCTGCTTATTGAAACACCCTGCAGGTAGGCGTTAACTAAATCCATCCTGGGTTTTTATGATGTTTTCTACAGGAAAATCAACACTGTGTCGGAGCTG
>NTHP01000107.1:990907-1016032 GCA_003416845.1 Oplegnathus fasciatus
GGGGGGGGAGAAAGGGAAGAGAGCCAGACAGAAAGAATTGGTGAGAAAAAATTACAAAAAGGAGAAAAAGCACAAGAAAAATATTGGGAAGGGAAAGAAGGATGAGCAAGAGAGTAAAACACCAGTGTCAGTGGAGTGACTTCTCAGATCACGTAACAGAGTTTGATGCTCTGGTGAAGTTCAGATGAACGAGGAAAACAAGAGTTGGGAAAATGCCACGCTGCTGATGAACAGCAGACACGCACGCACGCACACACGCACGCACACACGCACACACACACACGCACACACGCACGCACGCACGCACGCACAGAAAACCAAGGGCAACAATGCAAAAAGCAACAATGAAGGTGTAGTGTAGAGTTAGAGACAGACAGAACATGGAGAGCAGGGCTGCACACATCTGAGGAACATCTCTGTATTTTCCAATCTGTAATAAGTTTGAAACCTTTCATTCTCTGTGGGCTGGACAGGAGGTCTGCAGGTTCACAAGTGTAATTTAAATTATTATCAAGATAGTGTAACTGTCAGAATTATGTTGATAGTGATATGTTACAGGTGATTTGAACTGGAGGTTTTCAAAATCACACAATATCAAATAATATTATAATAATATTACAAATAATATATAATAGTGAATATCAAATTCGTGTTAATCTCACTGAGAAGGATTTTTATGTTTTGATAATTACGGTTTAATACAACATCTTGTTTCCGTAGTGACGGTGGTCATTGGTGAGTCCTACATTATTACTGCAAATAGGAATGATGCCCAAAATGGTGAAAGCAAGACCCAAGTTTTAATAAACCTGAATTGTCCTTTAAGATCTCTGTAAGAGTTTTATTTCATTTTAATATAAAAGGTTTTGGGATCATTTTATTGGTTAGCTGACAGTTGAGAGATGACAAGAAATAAAGGGAGAGACACCTTATCCTCAGCCTAACTCAAGATTTTTCTTATTCTTTCAGATAAAAAGTGAAGCAGAATATCCCAAAATGGCAATTTGGTCATGATTCAACTTGAGCACAGACGCCGCCGTGTGGAGTCACCAATTGTAGCAGAAATGCTGCATTTTAAAAACTCTGATGTGTAATTATGATTCCTTTGTTCTAACTCTTTGAAAGTGCTAGTTATGTTAATATACAATGACTCTTGCATTATATATTGTATTATATTAATACAGACAAACACTAAGTACCATCACTTAATCATATCATATATTAGTCTGGTGTACACTGTTCACAGACTTGTTGACTGTCACTTTACCATGTGATTTTGTCTCCAAATGCTTGTGTATAGTTTCTATTTTTATTCTCTTATTTTACTTTATATACCTCTTATTATTTACTTCTGTTACTCTCTATATGGATCTGTATTTATTTCTGTCCTTGTGCTGCTGCAACAGCTGAATTTCCCCATTGGGGATCAATAAAGGTGTACCTTATCTTAACTGCATTTTCATTGATCTTGTAAAAAAAAAAAAAAGTTTTCATATAAAAGTCAGATCTGGATCAAGTACTGAACACTGACCTTTGAGATGACTGAAACTCACCTCAGACTTTAATTTAACCCTTACTTGAACACTTTTGGACCTGCGGACTCCAACATGAAGATTTGAGATATTAAATTATAAACTTAACTTAAACTGCATCTTCACCCTTTAACCAGAGACATTATAAATATATTGCCAATATATGATGAAAGATGAATCATGTGCAGCCCCAACCACAACATCAACATGTATAACACAGAGTTGAGTGAATGATCAAAGTGTGAAAGGCAGGATTAAGTTAGCCGCACAGCCCCAAGTTAGTAGTGTCCTACTGCCAGAGAGGATCCCGAGTTCAGAGCCCAAGTTAAAGAAAGACCCCATCAACTGGATTTTAGTCTGTTGGTTTTCTTTGCTGGGCACCGTGAGCAGTAAGCAGGTTAGTAGTACTACTAATCATTCCTATTGAATCTACCGGGTGCCACTATAAGGAGGCTGATAATGCCACCAATACTAATAAGGCCTGTGTTGTTTTCAGTCCCAGTGTCAGAGCCATACTTTTCTTGTCCCCCTCATATGGCTCAGTGCTCTACAATAAACAATACTGTGAAAACTGAAAACCTCTACACCGGGCGGGTACTACATATCAAAATCATGTGACAATTGATATTGGACACATTATATTAGACTAATGTCTTTTTCAATTACATTAAATACCAGAGATTAACAGTGCTGATGACATATATCAGTATATTACCTGGAACTAAACTTCTAGACCATTAATGTATACATGAGACAATATATACATTAATGAGATACTCAAACTTATTTCAGAATTATTATTCTTAAACACAACGGGTAAATTAATATTTGGAGATGTGTATATTTCCACTAATAGTAATGACAACTTGCTAACTACAGATTTCAGGGGTCAGTTTCACAAAGATGGACTGTGACTAAGGATTAGATCAAACATAAGAGTCAGACTTCAGAAAGACGTCTAAATTCATCAGTTGCACAAAGTCGTCTAGTTCTCGGCTATCTTAAGGACTCATTTGCCATGAATTCTGGACTAAAAAACATGGCTGACCAAGTGTGTCAAACCATTCAGCTCCATTCACTCCAGCAGAAAATGTTTGCGTCCAGAGAGAATTCAACAGTTACGAGGACATTAAACATCCAGTAGTATAAAACGCTGTGGCAGGGCTCAGTACTCGCTAACCACAACTAATGAGTCTCTCTTTCTTTCTATCATTTGGTGTCACTGGTCAGCAGGTGTCACTGGTTGTTACCATGGAAACATGGCTCCTCCAGCGTTGGCCGAGAGGAAGAGTGGCTTACTTAAGGCTTAACAAATTTTTTTAAACAATCCAGACTAATGTAAGACCTAAATTAAGACGGGACTTAAAACTACAGGCCAGTCCTAAATAACTTGGTGAAAGTGGCCCAAGATGTCATCTCATGACACCTAATTTTGGCTGCTGCGCTAAAGTCAGTTATCGTTTAGTTTCAGACTCAAAAAAGGTGTGCACAGCAGGATCTATCAGACCGCAAGTGTGCAAAATGTGACTATGGCTACACGCACACCAGTTCTCTTTTTTGTCTTTGGAGGGATGATTTTTCTACAATCATGGCTTCACAGACCGACAAGACCATCAATTAAAATGATGACCTTAAGATATTGATGTGATGTGCTAAGGTCTAATGTAATGCTATGTAATGTGAAGGTCTAGCTACTATGTACGAGGCTGGAAAATGAATTAATTGTCCTGTCACTATAATTTGTTATTGTAGAAACCCAGTTCCATCAGGCCCCAATAATATTTGAAATGAAAACAGCAGACTAAAACCCAAAAGATTTAAGAAGAGAGCCAAGACCGTGTCCACCAGGCGTCTCTACAGACAGCAGCACCAGGTGGACACATAACGCATTGCAATATTAGTCCCTCTCTCCTGATGTTAGTAGCCAGACAGGGAGAAGGCAGCTAGGCAGCTAGGCAGCTAGCCAGCAGACAGCGGACGGCGGGTGTGTGGTGGTTCTCTCTCCTACCATGGGGTTGGCGCTCAGCCTAGTGTATCCCGAGCTCATCTCCTTTACCTCAGGCACCAGGGGCTGGAGCAGGGAGTAGGAGGAGGACGGGGTGGCGCTGGAGGAGGAGACGTGTTTGTTGGAGGACGAGCTCCTCATGCTCTGCTGGCTGCTCTGGGAGGACACCGAGCTGGGACGGCCCTGCTGGAACAGACAGAAGCTCAACACACTCTCTCTCATAACAACAGAACTACTTTCAACATATAACGATTCCCTGGTGTTTGCTCCGGCCCTGGAACCTGATTTCTCCTCCCTACCTGGTGGGGGTCAGGCACAGACTGGCTGCTCACGCCACCGCCCTGGGACATGGGGGAGACGCAGTGGGAGGGCAGAGGTTCCTGCTGGCCATGTCCTCCATGCTGCGGTTGCATCATGGAGTTAGCACTGTTCTGCTGTTGCTGCTGCTGTTGTTGCTGTTGCTGCTGCTGACGGCGAGGAGTGGTGGAGAAATTGGAACGACGACCGCCAGACTGGATGGGAGGAGGGAGGAGAGCAGGAGGTGGACAGAAAGAAGAGGAAGAGGAGTTTTGTAAATCATTTCTGTCTTCATACACATTATTTTGTGCCAGTAATGGACAGAAAATGTAAGTGAGATAAGATATAGAGAGGAGGAGAGGTGACAGATGGATGTGATGGACTGTTTGGATTTCCACACTGAATCAGATTCTTCAACTTTCTTGTGCCGTTCAGTGTAAATGTCTTGATGTGTTTCAATTCTGTCTTGCAGACTTCATTACCTTCCACTACCCTGGCCTTTAAACCTATTAATATGAGGGGATGGAGTGGTCAAGTAGTACACACATACATACGCACAAACAGATACACTCACACAAATATGAATTAATTCTATCAAACCTAGAAATTAGAACTATACAGACTCAACTCCAACATTAACATGAATCTACATCTATCTTCTGTAACCATGACAACTATAGAAGATGTTTGCATTGTCAACTATAGTATTTTTGCCAACATTAATGTTAAACCTAACCTTCTCCCTGACTTTTTCCCTGAAGATTTAGAGCTACAGTGAGCTTTAATTTGGCCTCATCATTCCTCAAACATTAAGCCTGTTAGGAAAAATCTGGTTTTTGTTTTAAACCTAGGTCTTATCTTTGTAGTTCCGACCATCATTCATATCAAGTATGTTTACATTTTATAGACCAGATTCCCTGCTAAGACAATGAGATATGTAAAATGAATTGAGACATGTTTGAAACAAATCCAGTTTACCAGTTATATAGAGCACTGACTTGGAAGTGAAAACGAAATGTTACTGTCAACTGCATTTTAGTGAACTTGAGTTAAGTATGGCACATTAAAGTTGAAGTAAGAAGTGGTTTTATAATGCAGTGGACTATTAAAAAAACATTCGGGGTAACATTTAAATGTTAAAAATGGACATTTTGTACGAGAAAACTCAGGCTGCTGAAGCTTCATATTAGCTTCAGCTGAGCTATGGAATGTATTTTTACTGTGGATTTGTCCCCCATCACATACAATGGAACTGTGTTAGGAGGGGGTCTGTTCACGGCCAGTATGGACAGTACAAACAATTACTGCAACTGATAACTCTTTCAATGTTCGTATGAGCATGGCAGTATTGTTTTAAGACAGACTTAAAAAATGAAAAGAAAAAATGTGAACCTCTCCTTTAATGTGCACCTTCATTTTCACTTCCAAAATAAGCAGCTTTGATCAACTGGATGTGTTCAAAACCCAGTGAGGACCTGTGGACTTCTAAAGCTGTGTCTGCTGGTCAGGACGAGCCGAAATAAGCGACTAGGAGGCCCTGGGGTGAAAATGAGCCGTGGGCCCCTCAACACCTCCCATTTCTCCCAGTCTGTGCATTTTGTATGTATTAGTTAGTTTTTGTTAGCTTAATAAAATGCACCACCCTCTTCAAGATGGGGCCCCAAGATTACGTTTGTAGTTTGGGGCTTTTGCCCAGTTGGTATTCTGGTGGTCCAAAATATAAAAATAAGACCCAAATTGTAGGAAAATAGAATTTTCCTCGCTCTAATGAGCTTAGTATTTTTTTGGTGCATGGGTTTTAGATGTAATGGTCAGACACCTGCTCTGACAGCCATCAATAGTGTTGTCTTCGCTTTAATGTTAAAGTTTAAGTTTAACACTGCCTCCAGTGCCGTACCGCTGCAGCACCAAGGGAAAAGATTTGCAGCAAGAATCTGTCATGACGATTTTCTGTTAAAAAGCCACATAAAAGCTTGAAGCCTTTACATGAGAGAAAGCCTCAATCAGAAGTGTACTAGTTATTAAGATTTTGTTCCTGACCATCACTTCTAAAACTCCCGTACAAGTAGGCCCTTACTCACTCTGCCTCACACACAACACACACGCTCACACCAACCTGGTTTTTGGCCGCGGCGCTGCAGCGGTGCTGGGCCAGGTCCAGCATGGTTCGGTAGCTCTTAAAGCAGGACGGGCAGTTGAACCGGTTCTTATGAACCAACCCCACGCACACACAGACACACACACACACACATAAATTTGGATTACTATACTTGTGAGGAAAATCCACTGAATTGTTTTAATTCCCTAGCCTCTAAACCCTGACCCTTTCCCTAAACTTAGCCTAACCCTGGTCTAACCCTAACCCACAGCATGCTTTCACTACAGGAGGGTTGGCAACAAATTCTCCCAAGCACGATGCTTGTAAGGCTGTAGGTGGAGAGAGGACCGAGGGTTAAGAAAAATATGCTACAGTATGTTACATGCACAGACTTCATCAAAGCAAATAACACAAAATATACCATGCCACACATGCATACACACACAACAGTGTTTCTCCTACAAAGGGCCATCTGTGGCACACTGCCAGTTTTACCAAGCCTGCCACAGAAACAATAATGTCATTTCCAATATGAAATGTTAAATCGACTATTTGTGAGGAGCAGTTTAACAAGGCTAAAAAAGGTTCGAGTTTTTACCTATTCTGTACCTATTTACATTTTTTCATTTAAATATGTTACTGAACATAGAAACACAAGACTCTCCCGGAAATGTAACAATCATATAGGTTTATGTTATGGAAACCAGTTTGAATTACTTGTTTCTGAGAAATCATGTTCTGTCAGTTTGGCGTGGCAGAGGGCTCTAAATACTACAATACCCATGAGTCTCGGCCTCAGGTGCTATGGACAAGACGGCACACTTAGTTGTTGCAGTTGGGAACAAAACACAGCACCATGGTTGCAGTAAATGAATTTAAGCGGCAGATTGTTTTTTCTGTTTTCTCAGCAGCATAATCTTTAGTTCCACCTGCTGATCACGAAGCACATAACAGAATTTTAGGCTACATCTTATGTGTGTGATTGGCTGTTTCTTGTCAAAATGCACCTTGGGAGTTGTAGTTAAGGTCTCACTTTATGTTTTTACATAGGCTTGTACCCCCAACGCAGTTGTTCATCTTTGGTACTGGTGACATAACCAGGAGTTTCATGCCCATCCAAGCTGCAGAAGAGATCTAGCTGCGAGTCATGTAACATCGTCTATAGAGAAAATGAACGGGATTGTTAATTCAGGAACAAGGGGTGTTCGAGATAACTCCTCCCAAATACTTAATGACCATTAGAGTTAGACCGATAAATTTGCTTACTGAGTCCAGGTGACTGTGTTGCAATAAATGAAACGTGCTTTTAATTATTTTCACCAGCCTCGGCTTTCAGGACATTTAGGACATTTTCATCAGTTACTATCTTGTCTGTCAGAAATAAAGTGCTGGATGTCCCAAAAGTGTCTCCAGTGAAACGAAAACAAATCTGAAATCGTTCTTTTTGGTCCTCCAAAGTCTATTCCACTTTTACAAAAATATCTTTGCTCCCTGTCTCCAAACGTCAAGCCTGCAGCCAGAAACCTGAGAGTAATATCTGACAGTGACCTTTCATTTGAGAAACAAGTTACAAAAGTCGTTCAATCATGTTTTTATCAACTGAGGAGTATCTCAAAAATCAGGCCCTTTCTCTCTCGGCCTGATCTCGAGAAGGTCACTTATGATTTAATATCATCTCTGTTAGATTATTGTAAGTCACTGTATTTGGGGTAAAGCCAAAAAAACTATCTCACACCTTCAGCTAGAACAAAACACTGCTGCTCAGCTTTTAACAAATACTAGAAGACAAGATCATATCACTCATGTGTTCGCCTCTCTTCGCTGGTTACTAGTTAGTTTTAGAAATGACTTTAAGATTTTACTGATCACCTTTAAAGCACTTCATGGTTTAGCTCAGTTACAGCTGAATTGCTGCTCCCCTGTGAGCCAGAGCCTCAGACCAGCCTTTTAAATCACTTCTCAAAACGTATCTTTGTATAACAGCTTTTTATACAATGCTTTATTTCCAACATGTCTTATGTTTTATTATCATTATTGTTTTTTCTTATCTTATTTATTCCATTTTATGTTGTATTATTTTAATTGTCAGATTGTATTTGCCTCATTGTCTCCTGAATTGTTTTAATCCTGGTTCAACCACATAAAACACTTTATAACTTTGTTTTGAAAAGTGCTGCAGAAATAAAGTTTATTATTATTATTATTATTATCATTATTAAGACCATTTGGATGAGATTAATTTATAAGCAAGCTTCATCTGAAGTCGGGTGAACAAGTGTTACGATCCTCATTAGTGTAGTTAACTAGAGTTAATTACACATCATTAAAAACAGTATTCTGTACAGTGCGAAATTACAGCGTGTGGTATTTAATAGACAAAACACTCCTCAGGCCATCAAATCAGTTACATGAAGGCACCTTACCCTTCAGTCTGGGTAGATGTCTTACTTATAGCTCATATTACAACAGTGCACCCAGTCAGCAGTGTCTGGCTCTCCTAACCTCTTTAAGCCCATTGTGTTTTTCTGTGTACAGGCAGGCTTACAGTTAGGACTGTGTATACACACCCTGTATATACTGTATGTGTACATATAGTATATGTGTACAGGGGTTCTTGTGTGTGTTCAGGAGGGATTACATTTTTTGTTGTACCTACCAAACAGTTATGGGGCTGTTTTTGTTTTGTTATGTATCATTACTTAATTGCAGTTATATCAATTACCATCTTGATTTTGATTACATGCATTTAGTGTTAATATAATTGTAGAAATCCCACTTCACCCCCGCAGGGAAACACTGCAAACACCCTCTCAACAAAAAGCAGAACAGAGCATCATACCAGCCACAGAAAAGACTCATCAGACTGTAACTGAGGCAAAGTGTTAGTTGACAACACACAGTCACTTGTGTACACAGACCCTCACACCATCACACACACAGGCCCACACAATTAACAGGTCTATTACAGTATGTAGAATTGTAAGGCAAGTTTAACTTGAAGTTCCTTTCAAAGATTCATAGCACTTCACAGTGAAGCTGTTGGATAGGGCTTGGGAAACAATGTCTGTGGTTTGTAGAAATTACCACACACACAGGTGAAAGATACCTTATCAACATGGAGTAACGTTAAACTTAAGAAACAGCTCTTTTGCATTTTGTAGATGACATTTTTTGTACACCAACAATTAAGAACTTGTAGTGGATCTAACTTTATTTATTAATTAATTTAAATTTAACTGGGACATTGTTGAAATGAGTTTCCAGACTTTCTGCATTATGACAAAAGAAGCATACCAGGGTTTAAATTAGTATCAATAAAATAGCAAATAATGTTAATTTGATTTTCAATCAATTTTAAATTTGCCTTTCACAAATTTAGTTCAACTCAAATGAAATCACTGGCCGTGGTTACATGTGCAACAGAGCACATTTCTTACCACACCCAACGGTGACGCTCTGTGTGCAACAGACAAACTAAACCAGACAACACTTTTCAGCTTTATTTTAAGTCTCTATACATCAGACAGTAGACCTTTTTTTCCCCCAAACATGGCGACATACTTCTGCTTGATCTTGATAGGAAGAAGCCCAGTTTCTGTCCTTTTCAATTCTTTCTTCGGTTGGTCAGACCCTATACAGTCTCTGATGTTACGTGGCAGCACAGACCTGAGCACTAGTGTCAAGCAGATAAAGCAAACCAGGTGAGCAGAGCAGTCTAATATTAACCTGAACATTTAAAAATTTAAAATGCTGCCACTGTAGCCTTCTCTACTGCCACTCAAGGAGTCACAGCACAAGTTCTCTGCCTCCTGCAGGCTAAAGCACACCGCCCCCCACCTCCTCTATCAAAGCAACAATATGCCAACCTGGAGACGTGGTGTGCTGCACAGTGAGACAGCAGAGCCCTCTAGTAGAGTGCTTGAGAGTGATGCGACACAGAGTAGACCGGTGAAGGCGTTTTATGTGGCACTGCGAGTCCAAGTGAGACAAACTGAGGCTTCACTAAGAAACATCTGATGGTCATTTTATGCCCTTTAGAAACTCTAAATGACCACATCTGATTCATTAAATGATTGAAGGAAAGCTAGGATTAAAATAAGGTGGTTAAAGCAGGGCATTTTTGGTAGCTGTTTCGACCAACATGGAGGGTTGAATGGATAATTTTTTTTATTGAGTGTTCACACCAACAATGGCACTGCGTTAAAAAAAAAAAAAAAATCGCAAGAGCCTTAAGGGATCCAGTCTGTTGCACTAGCGACACCTCCTGGGGTGTCCGGTGCCTGCATGGCTAAATGTGAACTGGGAGGGACAGTGTGACAGTTATTATGCCCTCCTGCTGAAACACCTTGCTGGCAGGTGAAAAGAGACACCTAGTGACACCTAGGCCTGTCACAATTATTACCTGACCACCTGATCGTGATTATGTCACTGCCATCATTTTGCATGATCCTTATATTCCACAATCCAGGGAAGTTTTGCCGTTGAATATTATCTATTATTATTTACATGTTGATATTTAGTTATGTTTTCTTCTATTCTTAATATCTATCTATCTAGATAGATAGATAGAATCCAGGTCTACTCTGAATAATTACAATTATATTCTTTGTGTTTGTTACCTGTAGTGTAAAATAAAGAAATACCCGCATGTCCCTCCAGGACCAACTGGCAACACTTTGGGGCAGTGAGTCAGTGAGTAGCTGCAGCTGCAGAGCGGAGCTGCACAGGTTTACGACCGTGTTGTGGCCTTTTGGAATATACAGAGACAAACGGCGGCCTTTTCTGTCTTTTATTTTTGTATGAGGGAAAGAGGATTAATAAACCATTTTGCTTTCATCTACAAGAGGAGTCACTGTGAGCTGTGTGGATATACCATAAGAAACACGTGCCGACCAAAGTTTTGACTCTGTACCAAGTTTTGGATCCCACATTTGTTGCCTAAACTCTTTGTGGAGTGATTCACAAGGAAAAACACACCAAGTGAGTGTAAAACCTTTTTAGCATTACTGTGGAAGTTTTGTCGAAGTTTGTCACTTCCATCCAGCTTTTCCAATGAGATCATTTGCATAACATGCTTGGATGGAAACATGGCTTTGTGCATATTAACTTCTGAAAATAAAATCAAGCATCCTTCTACATGAATTAACTGTGTCGAACCACTTTTTCGTTACATTAGGTCGCCTACACAACAGTTTTACAACACACTATTTAAAATAAACCATATGTGCAGCAGAGCGAGAGGTGAAACATCATTTCAAACTATTCAGAGATTAATTGACACTCCTTTACCAACGACCGCATCATTCAATGAGCAGCCACTGAAATGAACAACATGGATTTACAGCTCTGCTGTGTGGCATAAAACGAACAGATAAAGACAACTAAATCGTTAAATCGAAATTATTTGTATGATTAATCGTCACCTCAATTTCATGATTGTGACAGCCCTAGTGACACCATGTGTCACAAAGGTAGTACACTGCCGTCTATGCCATGCTCTGACCAACAGCAGAGTTAGCACTGACTGTGGGGCAGAAGGAATTGACATTCCAAATTGGGGAAAAGGTGATGATGAAATCAAACATCAACATTCCAAATGAGCATCAGAGGGGAGTGACAAACCATTAAAACACTGAAAGCATTAAAATACTGTCTTCAACTGAAAAAAGTGGAGAAGTCCCAGCCGATCCTAAGGACCAGTATCAAGGCAGATCCCGGCATAGTTTAATGGATCGGATCAGCTAAAATAAAGTGACCTATCAAATTCCAGGCCTTTCTTTACTGTGTTTTGTCAACATCAACCTGCTAGAGTTGCAGCGCTGCGCTCCTTATTGACAGTCAAGCTCTACACTGCGAGCATGTCACGGCATATGTGACTCTTAGTTCAAACACAGAGGTTGGCAAAATACACAGAATCACTTTACTCCAGCAGTAACTGTTATCTCTCCTCTCTGTTTCTCATCAGCAAAGATCATTTAGGCAGCAGCTTCTCATTTTTTAGCAGGCCCAGAATGTCGCTTTCAATTTTAAATGACAAACATCGCAGGCGGTAGGCTATATCAGCATTAGACTAATTCCGAGAGTAATTTGTTAGCAGGCCTAGATGTCACTTGTCTGTTGTCGGGTTTGTGTATCTGCTCAGCCAAAGATCGTTTGGGAGGGAAGAAGCTCCACTCTGTAACAGTATGTGCAATTGTGAGTGTTTCTGTAGTTCCAACAACTCCAACACAGCGATACGTCTTCTCTCAAGCTGATAGCATCATATCATTTTCAGGAGTCACGTTCTCCAGTTAAACTTTCATTCCTATTAGATCAATAATCAAAACCTATCATTTGGAATCAGGAGCTCCAGTATTTGGATCAGGTAGCTCGTGAAAAATAAGGTGTGTGAGATTTTGTGGCTAGTGGCGATTGTGTCAGATCAACATGTAGGTAAATTAAAGTTCCAGAAAAAAGTTAATTAAACGCTGTAAACGTCCTTATAGAGGAACAGCTAATCGAGGTACTGCATGCTATGAGCAAAGATTTTGGTCATCTCCTCTACTACAAACTGTGATTCACAAACTTGATCAATCACATTCAGGAAGTATTTATGTAGCAAAAAGGAAACATCGTAAATTTAAATATCTCATTACATTTCATTCAAATATAAAATATGCAATTTCTCACATGTTTTGCTGCAAAATTACTCTCACAAAATTGTTATATCAGCAATACTAATGCAGCCCAAACCAGCCCGAGCACCATCCACTCTTCTCACAGCACCATCTCACACAGACCCACCTGGTTGGACGCAGCAGCGGTGCAGCGGTGCTGGGCCAGCTCCAGCATGGTCCTGTAGCTCTTGCAGCAGGAGGGACAGTCGAAGCGGTTGGGCCCGTCATCATGGATCCTCTGGTGGTTACGGAGGTATCGGGCTAAGCGGAAAGCCTTCCCGCACAGGTCGCACATGTAGCGCTTCTGACCATGGATTCGCATATGGTTGCGCAGGGACATGTAGTTGGTGTAGGGCTTGCTGCAAAAGTCGCACCTGAGTTTTGGAGACCGAAGTAGTGTGGAGGTTAGAGGTGAGAAGAGCTAAATGATATTGCAGACATTTACCTGATGCTCTCCACTTACAGTGACCAACAGTGAGTGAGGTGGTATTATTCTACAACATTTTGGCATCTTTACTGACATTAACTGAAAACAGTTAATACCTGGGATGCAGGAAAATTGTAATCGTCTACATAAAAAGAGTCCCTACCTGAAGTCTCCAGTCTTGTGGGTGAGCTTGTGGTTGAGCAGGGAGCTGGCGTGCTTGTAGGCGCAGCTGCACAGGTCGCAGACGTACGGCCTCTCGTCTGATTCCATGTCGTCTGACGCTGTCGTCGCCGGTGCTGGCGCTGGCGCTCGGGACTCCATGGAGAGACTGGAGCTGGAGAGTGACGCAGAGGAGAGACTGGAGCTGGAGAGGGCTGCTGAGGACGAAGGGAGCTGATCGCACCAGCTGATGGTCGAACTCGGCTGTCACAGAGGAGAGGAATACATTAGACCTGAGTACTACCACATGCATATATCAACAAGTCATTGATGTGTGCAGGGATCAAACTATGACATTCATGACTGATTACTTTTCCTGTAACAGGTAATCTTTGATTTTAGAAGTGGTATGGCAGATACCAGATATAACAGAGAAGGTGACAAAGACGTATTTGGAGTGATTGATGTGAGTGTACATGCAGCTGAGTGCATACAAGACGAAACTATGAGGCATGTCTTCAGATTGAGTTCCATAAACGATTGGATTACTAGGGACACGTCATTCTACCAAGCCCTGCAGTGGTGAGTAGACTTGTGTTGTGCGGTGCACGATATGTCCAACTAACTAATAAAATACGGTTTCACACTGGCGAGCCATGGAATAGCCTTCGCACCTTGTCAGGAAGAAAGCACTGCCCAACACTTATCAGACATGTCAGGTGAAAACGATCTGTAAGGGTTAAGCTTTGAAGGAAGGCAGCTCAGCACCACGGACAGCAACTCGACCCACATTAGAGATCAGCATGGGCCTAAAACAAAGACACAAACCTGGCTCGTACCAGCGTATTTAAGACGTAATCTGAATGGTTCCTCTATACGTGAGAGCTTGAGCTATATTTTTGATTTATTTAATCTAGCACTGACCGTTGGCTTGCCAGGCTAATACAACACACTGGCTACACTCAGTTTCTGTTGCTCCTTTCGCTGGGTATCTACTTTTAAACACATGACATGCATGTACCCAAATGATTGGCCCAGTCATAGAGACAGAGAGGAATTAATAAATAACATTTGCAAATAACCAAACCAAGTCTGAGCCTGAAGCTTTACACAACAAAATGGCCAGGAGCAGAACTCTCCACATCACCCTGAGTCAAGTGTGCAAAACACAAGCCTCTCCCTGGCCACTGACCAATGTAACCTAAGAAAACAAATGCAAGTGGACAACACCACAAGAAAATGAAGAAATCATCTTCATGACTCTGACAACACTTTTAGAACAGCTGCTGCAAACTGAGAGACATTCACCAATTTGACAGCACATACACTCCCCACCTATACGATGTAATGCAGTCCAGCACACCACCACTAACTACGACCTCAGTAGTAAACCTTGAATTAACACCTCTCTGACAGTGTCAGTAAAAATTGAACATTATGTTTGCAGACGCAGAATCCACGGCTGAGCTGTTGCTGTATTGGATTGCATTGGATTTAACAGATGTACCTGAAAGCTAATACGTTTTTAAATGTCCCTGGAAACTTCTGCTTTTGTGTCTGACTTGCAGCATTTCTGCATTTGCTGGCGTTCCTGTATTTGAAACTTCTTTATGTTGCGTACATGTGGTCACATTTTGTTTTCATTAGTTGCAATGCCACAGTTGTTCAGAGATCAGATCACTGAAACAGCACAAATAGATTTAAAAGACACAGTAAATATAAATGTTACGCATGAATGAGTGGTACGTAGCACACCTCTGAAGATCCTTACTGACAGAGTGGTTGGTTTGTTTGTTTTATTAAAAAGGGGGCGAAAAAAACCCTCCAGAAACAATCTGCTTGTCACTGGTCCTTAAACCATTTCCCTGCCACTGAACATTAAGTATGCCTTTTTTTCTGTCGGAGCTCCAGAGTCCCATGGCTGAGATGGGAGACACTGTACATACAGCTGTTACACAGGTGCTATTGTGTGTGTCCAATGGGATCACTCAAAAATAGAATGACCATCATGTTAAACTATCATTAAGATGCAGTGTGTGAATACACACAGTTTAGTGAGACTAAGAGGAGAAACATCAGGTGAGTGACACAGAAAGTGCTGCCAGCTCCCCTTAATGATAACAGCTCTGGGAGTAACATAAACAATGGGAACTTTTGGGAAATTGAACAAATCAGTGGAATTAGCCACTAGTTAGTCACATTAGCTCGTACATACAGTGTACTCACATGTTGAGTTAACGTGCATGTGCGTGAGAGTGAAATATTCTTGACATAAACGGAGACTGCAAGACCGCCCACATTCAAATGTTTAAACATATAAATGAATGTGAGGGTGTCTGTGTGCGCTGTGCAGATAATCTGCCGGCTGAGAGCGACCATGAATGAACCGTACAGTCTGGCATCACAAAGAGGTCTTTCAAAGTCCTCCGCGGGGCGTCTTCCGCTCCCGTTTCCTGTGGGACAGCCTGGTCGTGTTTACTTTGCGCTGTTCGCTAACAATATTGCAGGCCTCGTGTGTACACTTCTGCTTTAACTGCTCAAATAAACCCCTTATGGTTCACGATACTGGAGCAGACCTCTTACGGCGCAGTTTTATACATGGCTCTGCCCGAAAGAAAACCGCTGCTTTTCGGCGCTGCCTTGTTTTGCACGGGCTCCGCTGTTAGCTAACCGTGCTCGGTTTGGCTGAGGCAGCCACTGTTGTCTGATGTTAGCATTAGCTCGGTGATGCTTGGCTACATTAGCATGTATTTTCCTAACCATTTGCAGTCTCTACACAACACAGCAACCACAGCGCTGGACATATACGCCTAATTTTACTAAACCCTTCAGGGAGGTGTAATAGATACAGTATACAGTAGCTAATATTACTAGCCACTTAGCTTAGCAGCTAAGACTCAAACTAGGCCATGAGCCGCTCAGCATGACGACTGGTATGTTAGCAGGAAGCTAACGAAGCTGTTCTGTGACATAACTTGTAGTTTTAGATCAGCCCGTGTTGCTAAATTGTAGTTCAAACACTCAATGAACAATCCTGTGTAAAAAAAGACACTTTGCCCAGTGCTTGGTTAGTCAAATCTAGCTCCATTAGCCCTTTGATATAGCTATTTGTTGGCTGGGCTCGCTAGTTAACGGTGGTGGCAGCTGGCTTTCTTACTCCGGAGTCGTTGGGATCCTTTTTCCAGAACAATTGAGAGCAGTGGCCGAAAGACTCTGTCGATGTCACATAATTCACTCCGTTTCTATCTTGAAAGTCTCCGTGTGTGCTGCCGGTATTTGTCCTGGCGTACATCGTCGGTTTTCGGATTCCTCGACTTTTTCTGACTGAAAAGAAATAGGGCCGCTTTGTAGGGATCTTCTTCCGAAAAGAAAAATATTACTTCTGTGAAATGAGCGTTTTGGCGGCGGACATATCGGAGCACGCGGAGCATTACTGCCGCCTGTTGGACTGGAGTGTGACAACACACACTGTGGTGAACAGAGAGACGCAGTTTATGGTACATTTCTCTGTTTTCTCCTAAATGTTCTGAGAGATAAAGTGTAGGCTGTGTGTGAGATAAAGATAAGCTTCATTTGTACATCAGGGAGTGTTTCAGATATCACCTGGACATATTCAGCAGTGGTGGGATGATAGTAGCCTACATCTGCTTGAACTTTACTTGAATATTTTCAGTGTTGCACCCTTTAACTTGACTAATATTTTCATTACAGGCATTTTTACTTGTAATGGAGTATTTTTTACAGTGTAATAAAGCCTCTAGTGCTTAAGCAAAGTATCTGAATACTTCCCCTGTCACTGATTCAGACACTCATTCAGCTTATATGTACTGACATATGTTTTGTTTTTCATGGAGTAAACCATGTTTACTTGTCTTATGAAAAATGATGATTTTTTAAATTAAAGTCTCAATTACAAATGTTTTTTTGTTTTTTTTATCCATAAAAATATTTAGAGAATTTATTTCTACAAGGCCTAAAAGCTGCTAAACATGGGTAGTTGATGGTATTTAACCCATGCAATTCCTACAAATGCATCCATCTAGTCGTGCCAGAAGGCCTGCATCCCTCTGTGGCTCCAATCACCAGAAACACACAATGCTCAGGGTTGTGGTGAGTTTCCTAAAGTATAAGCTAGAATGGTATTTTTACACACACATCAGACACTTTTTAAAAAAAAATAGAGAACACATGGAAACTGTTTTATTTCATTTTATTGAAATTAATGTATTTTTGTAATTCTTAAACTACAATAACAATAATGATTTGGTTCAGATAGTCTGAGATGTTTCGTCTCTTTCTGCCTTAAGAATAAAATCACATTTTTAGTAATTGTCCTTATCTACCTCCAGCCTAAGCAGTTAAGGCACTCTTTTACACAAACCATGTATGTAAAAACTATAACTGACTTTTCTGTAACAGTCTGTGAGTACATTAGTGTTTGGGTGTTGATGTTGGACTCATGAAGATGTTTGCTGGCTGTAATTCCAAGGCTGCTCTTTATTGTAGTGATGCTGATTAAACTTCACCATAATAAACCTGCACCACCTGATCTGTGGTCTCTCTGCTAGACAACAACTGGTTTAGACTTTGATACAAAGGTCATGAGAATACAGTATACCCTTTATTCAGTCTGCTGCCTCAAACATTCATGGGAACAACTTAGGTAAGTGTAGCTCTGCTAGTTTGGGGAATTCTATTTGACTCTGTAATGTTTATATTAAATTTTTCTCCCAAAAACAGTCTACTTTTGTGAACGTATCAACCATGTATACCAATATTTTATACATTATATTAAATTCTAAAAGTTCTTTTGTTAAACGATTAATCTGTCTTTATTTCTCTTTTCTCCGCCATTTACTTTCACTTATTGTCTCAGCAGCAGGGCAATTTCAACATGGAAGGGTACTGTGGTCAACATTTTATATCATTATTTCTATATTATTAATGTTTAACTAAGTAACTCTTATTAACTGTAACATTATCTTACAACATTTCTGTTGTGTAAGAAGCAGCACAGTAACAGCTGAGAGTGAGAGTGAGAGATTGGTGGGTTATTACAGGGGGGTGGCCTTGATCTTCATAACGATGAACACAATTCTTTAGAAAAGAAGTTTCATGACGATTTCAAATCTCAGACTGAGAGTTACTTAGTTACTTCCCACTACTCTCTCACCCTGGTGCTCTTCCTCTCTGTCAATCAGCACCCAACAGGAGAGACCACACACTCCTCTCCCCAGCTGTGTGTCCATTCAATAGGTGGCCCGATTGATATTAAACATCAACACTCTTCCTCTGAAAACAGGTTTGATTTTTATCATTAAGTTATTATGAGCATTTCAATATGATAGAATATGTATTTATCTTCTCATTGAATGCTGTAGAAGAATAGAAATATTGTGGTGGAACCAAGTAAAGCTTGCTGTTAAACACAGAGTTACACTGTATATTGGTAATTGTTAACTGCCCAATAGAATCACACTCAACACAAACATGTCACACTATATGGAGATAATGCATAATATGGTAATGATAATGAGCTGGCTGTCTTTGCAGAGCAGTAAGAGGTTTATTATGATGTAAAGGGGAAATGGTGGTAAATAAGGAGATATATGGACATGTACTGTGTGACATTGCTTATATACAACAGTAAGTGAAACCTATAATAATAACACACACAACAAATGACAACAATTTGTTATTGGCTTCACAGAAAATTGTTCTCCCAATCGTTGCAAAGCAACTCTACATTTGCATTAATAGTGAAACCAATGAAATGTGGCTCAGCTGCTGAATTTGGCCAGCCTATACTGAAACTGGATCGTCAAAGTAGTATCACCATGCTCTGAGACTGTAGGAAAGGCTTCTGATCAGTGAACGCTGACAATCAAAACAGTGAGGGGGCTTTCCACAAATGCTGCACAAGTCAATATTATCATCATATCAACAGCTTCAGGTGCAACACTACCCTCTGGATTGGAGTAGGCCCTCTAATGGCCTTTTCACAGCTGAAAGTCTGAACCAAAGTTTTTTTTACATTGTATACATTTGATCTGGTTAATTTTGGTTTCACATTGCAATTATACAAGCGCATTAAAGAACTATACATGACATACCGACATGCCTTCTATCAAAGTTTAAATGAATGGAGAAAAAAGAAAGAACAGATTCATTTTGTTACTGCTATAATAATAATTATAATCTAACATTTGGGCTCCTCCTCTTCCTGTGTGCTACCGCAGCTCATTTTCTTTTGTTGCGTTGTTTTTCCTTTCTCCGTTTCTGGCGAGAGCCTGCCAGAACTTCCTGTAATTAGTCTGGAAGTCCAAATCATCGGAAAAAATGTTTTCACACTAGAAATGAACCGAACCATGATTCAATTTGATTCAGACCAAGACCACCTCTTGTTGGACCAAGGTTCGACTGACTGTGGTCCGAAGAGGTGTCACACCTGTAATTTTGGTTCGGATCAAACTAAAAAGTCTGAAAGTCCGGACCAAACGAGGTAGGTGTGTATCTGGGAAAACAAAGACGGATTGCAATCAGATTTGTGATCTGGCCAACAGAGACGTGTATAAGTGTAAACTAAAGTATACTAAATCACATCTGGATCTTATCTGGATAAGAAAAACTTGAAATGACAAGTGTATATGGAGCCTAATTGCTTGACTATGGTCATTTGCAGTTTCAGTGGCACTCTTGCTGCTGATATAGAAGGGCTGGACTACTGGGCTATTTGTAGAAATCCCTGATGTAGGTCTCACTATTTTTCCTCCACTTTTTATGTTATGTGCTGTTGGATTATCCTACTTTACTGGATAAATTACATTTGACGCCTGTGTGGAACAAAGCCGTGAGTAGTGTCAGTATAGCCAACAGTCGACCACTTCAGCTCAGAAACACAGTGAGAAGAGTACGTCCTCCTTTTATCCAGTAATTGGCTGCAACATTTAAACCTTCTGCCTTCCTGACTCCTTCCTGACACTTTTCTAAAATCATTGTAAATACATGTACAGATACGATTATACAGATATTTTTTTTAATAAAAGATTGAACTCATCTTATTGCTTGCCTCTTGCCACTCTAATAATTCAAGTCCTTTTAGAGCTGTTGTTACTTCAGAGCTTCTGGGTGCTACAAGGGACTGTATTTCAAGGCAGTATCACAAATTCAGAAACCAGGAGATATTTAGAACATTAAAGATGTAGTCTACGATTCTAATCCAAAACAGTTTTTGTTTGTGTGTGTGCGCGCTGAAAAAACAGCCCAGTGTTCATACACAGCCCTGGTCAAATACTGATGCTTTAGCCGTGTTTCCACTAAACACTTCAGTATGATATGTCACAACTCGTGCTCGTGCACAGGACAAACTAATGCTGTGAGTTACTCAGTTTCAGTTTCAGGGTCCTGGTATTGTGCACGTTGTTTCACTGTCACACTGTCATGGCTTAGCCTACTGAGACACTTGAATAGAACAGAGCCATTGTTGATGTTACCAGTAACATCTGTGATTTTCCTACTATGACAAGTAAACTGTCTGCTGTTAAAAAAAGCCTATAACTGTACTTAGTGACTCCTTGTTTTGCAGATGTTCTCTGTGTGAAATTCTACTTTTAATACCTTTATTGTTGATGCTACGTATGAGCCTACAAATATATTATGCATATTCCTAAATACAGCCGTGTTAAATCAATGTGCCCAATGCAGGAAATGAGCAAAAAAGGAATTTCTAAATCATTTCATTTGGGTCACTGTTTCATGTACTGAGGTAGTGTTTTCTACCAACTCTCTAACAGGACAGCAGAGCTATGAATCCTACTGGAGAGACAACAAACAACCAGGGCCAACTTTGTCATGCCAAAACGAATGGATTTTATTTACACATCTAGTTTGTTTAACATAGTCACCCATAATTCCATGTGAGATACACAAGTAAAAGAAACCAAAGTGAACACATGTGAGTTATGACAGACTACAATATTTTTTTCATCATGTGGAACACTATTATTCCAGGTAAATACTTTGGCTATGACACTCATAAGTGTGCTATATATTATTGAGTTCATATTATAATCTACAACACAGATTTTCTTATTTCGTGTCAAAACTCTTAAAGAGACTTTTTAATAAGCGGAATGACTTGCACATAAATAGTAACTAGATTCTGTACAACATTTACAATGTGTGAAATCACAAATAGTGTGTCATGAAGTAAAAATGTCAATACAAAAAAAGCTCACTTACAATGGCAACAATGGAAAAAATCATGACTGCTTAAATAATGTTTTTTTCATACCTCGTATGCACAGAACCAAGCAAATAAACTAAAAAAAAATCACTAGGTGAACAATTTGTGCAATGGAGCAAAACTTCATTTGTAACTTAATATAGTGCTTACTATAGTAGCTCAATACTGCTCTCCTCACTGTCACACACCTGTGGAATACCTTTTTGGTGTGTTTGGCTAGCTTATCTAGGTCACACTGAGGGTGTAGGTATGTGTGAAAAAATATTTAAGTTACATACTTAAGTTAAATTATTTGAAGTGAGACTAATTTACAACATAGGTGGAATAAAGTAGTTCCCCTAGTTCATAAAGACACCAAAGGCAGCACAGAAATCAACTGAGTTTCCCTGTTTTGAATCATTTAGGTTGCTTATAGTTAGTAGGTGTAGTAGTAGAACACTGCAAATTTTAATTTCTATTTTTCTAAAAACTATTTGGAAATAATCCTAATAATACATCAGTAACATTTAAATTTCTGACATTTCTGTGTTTATAATAGAAAATGGAACAGTGAAGGAACAAGTGTACTTAAAGGTGGCAAAAAACAACGTTTTCTTGTAAACGTCGAAATGTTAAGATTTGGCACATGATATTGGCTCTTGGCACCTTTGAATACCCTCATCATGAGCAGTCTTCAGAATCCCATACTGGGTAAAGGGTTTTTAAGACAGCACTGAATACTTTGACTACTACTAAAAACTGATTTGATGTAGTATTCAGCATATATCAATCTTTTATTCAGTTGTGTTGAGACCGCCACAATAAAGGGCTGGAAGCTAAAAATGGAGCATCTGAAAGTGTGTCACCTAAAAGGCCCATGTCAGTGTTTTTGCATGTTCTAGCCATTTACTACAGACACACAAATATTTAACCTTAGTTTTGACCATCTTACAGATCTTTTGTTTCAGATTTTTTTTAAAAATAGTTCAACATCTTCTGCTTAGAAGCACTGGGCGGAGGGATGAACCGCTATTTGTCAAGAAGTAGTTCCAAAACACAATTCCCTCTAAAATTACAACTTGTCGTTTTACATTTCTGTTTGTGTACAGATTAAACAAACTAGATAGAGCGTGTTAATAAGTGAGCTTTAAAGGTGTGTTCTTGAACTTTTGACTGTTTCCCCCTGCTTTCAGTCATTATGCTAAGCTAAGACATGAGACCGATGTCAATCTTCTCATCTCACTTTCATATAATTCCCACAATTTTTAACTATTCCTTCAAGTGTTCCTCCTTTGATGCTTCCACTGGTTTCCATTCATTCCAATACAGTATGAAAGTCAACTTGGATTTATAATGGCAGATAAAATGGCAGATTGGTTCAAAAAATCTGCTCAACGTTGCCACACAATATTCTGATTTTGACAACGATAAAACAAACATTTTTCATACCACCAATGAAGGAAACTAATGGTTGTCCGGAGGATGGTAAAAACACATCCAAAATTCTCAACATTATGAACTACTTTGGCAAAAGGATTGCAGAAAACATGCAAAACACTGGTATGGTCCTTTAAATCGCTAACTGTTTCATGTCCTACACTCCTTAAATCTAGCCTCCGTTTCAGTCTGCACCCTCATTGAGTGACAGCCCAGTTATAATCAATAATTGTAGAGCTCCATATTGAACAAATACTATTGTGTCTACAAAAACATCAAAATACTATACTGTATTCCCAAATAGTTTCTAGTCCCCAAATTTTAGTAGTTTCAAATATACAATTATAAAACATTGGTGGATAGATTAAACATGGCACAGTAGTTCCACAGTGATCAACAGATTGCCTCATAAACAAGTGTTTGGTTCAAGTGGATATGAAGATCATCGGCTGGGGTGGTGTGTTGTGTGTGTGTGTCTGTGTGTGCACCCGACTAACTACATTTGTGAGCAACAGTTTCAGTCATAATTAGTGAGAACATTCAAGAAATTCATGATTTGGGCTCAAGTTTAAAAGTTATAATCCTTCAGATTTTCATGACATCAAACCCTGTTTTTAATGTATTTACATCCTGTAATGACCGCTCTATACAGTCGTTTTTATTGTTAGTGGCGAACTCTGCCATTTCCTCCCTGGAATTAAATTGCCTTCACATGCACGATGGACTGACAGGAAATGGTTCAGCATGTACTCCACAGTTACTGTTTGTAATTTTAGCTCGTTGGTATCAGCCTCACCATTTACTGTTGTCTCTCCTACAGCCGTATCAGAGCTGGATTTCCAACTGTTGCTAGTTCACATTAAAAGCGTTCAACTGGTGAAACAGAACAGCTTTTCCTGTGAAGTCAGGAAACGTAGGTTAGCTCTAATCTCAAACCATTCATCATAAATGTGTCTACAAAACACGACATGGTCATTTTCTGGAGTAACTACTGGCACAGTATACAACATGAAATCAGACGGCAGTTGCTCATGGCATGATGGAAAAAAGCCAATTATTGACTGACTTCTTTATCAAAACAACATGAGTTTGTTTGGCTGCACTGTAAACAGATACACCAGCTGCTCTCCTGTTGTAAAGAGTAAAGAGTGCTTGCTGCCCCCAGAATTCTGGGAGCTGTAGTATTAAACTGCATCAGCAACCACAGGTGTCGCCAAATCAACCAGAACTGAAATCTTAAGGATTATAACTTTAAGGTACAAATAATAGTCAGGTAATGAAGATCCCCACAACTACAGTAATACAAGGGTGTGTATGTGTGTGTGGCGTTTAACTCTTGATCTCCAGGATGGAGGGGTTATGGTCGAGAATGGCCAGAATTATTTTGTCCATGTACTGCCTCAGACGCAGGTTGATCTCCTCCTGCTCCTTCAAAGCATCGACCAGCTGAGAGAGACAGAGAGCGAGAAATACATTAGAAGAGCAGTCATATCAAACATCAGCTTTACACCCATCCACCAGCAGCAGACTAACCTCATCCCTGGACGCGTTGTCGATCTCAGCTGCCAGGCACTGGGCCTTGGTTTGACAGGCAAACAGGTTCTTAGCCTCGTACAAACTCAGACTGAGAATCTGAGCGTTCAGGTCGTCGTTCTGATCCCGCAGTTTATAGTTCTCCTAACGAAGCAAAAACAGAACAGTTCAGGGGGGATTCTGGATGAAACTTTCGACAGTTGTAGTGGGACCAACACGCTCTGTGCAGTACAGTATCAAGAGGTATTAAATATAGTCCAACATAAAAGCAATTTCAAGCTTTTATCAACGTCTTACAAAACTCTTAGTAACTGAATTTATGTAGTGGACCTTATGCTTCTTTACAAAAGTAGTTTATAAATAATTTAAATAATAGTAAACATAATAGTAGTAAATAATTTTTTGACAATTTATTAAATTACCAGTTTAATCTAATTAAAGGGCAAGTGTTATTTTGATGAAATCATTGATCAGGGATGTGCGACAGACATCCTTGATGTATAGGACACTGTGTTGGAGGAAAAGTTTTGTGGCTTCTCTTTTTTTTTTGGTCTTTCTACAAAATGAATCATGACTGCTGTAGGGCTGACAGCTTCTGGTCAGTTGATCGATTGGTTGGTCGATATGCTCTGGTCCGACCAAATTCTCATTGGTCAGACAATCACTAGTGTTACTTTCATAAGAAGAAAAACACTTCTTAAAGAGGTACTGCACACTTAAATGTGTTTTTTGAGCTGTAAACTAAATGATATGACTG
>NTHP01000107.1:1023274-1052633 GCA_003416845.1 Oplegnathus fasciatus
AGAACATGCCTTCATGGCTACACTCCTTTTTCAAAGAGACACCTCCAGCAGGATAATCCACCATGTTAGAAAGCACTGTTAAGCTAAAAATGACTCCAGCAACATAACAGGGACTTCAGTTTACTCCACTGGTCTGCACAGTCCATACTAACATACCATAATGAGAAGGAATCAAAGTCAGTATTGAGTAAAATCCAGCAGGATTGTTGAGTCCATGCATCCAAGGAATTAAAGCTGTTTTGGACATCAAAGAGGCATCCTACCCACTACTACCGTTGCTACTGCTTGGCAGGTGAACCTGATAAAGTGGATTTGGATTTGAAACAAACAGACCCTAATAATTGGGCTAATAATGTTGACTGACTTTCATCTAAAATGTACAATAAATGCCTGCATTTCTGTGTGTGTGTGTGTGTTTGTTTTTGTACTGGAATCATACTACCACATGAAGTAAGGTCTGCTACAACAGTGTCTTCTTTTAAAAGCTGCCTAAAAACACATCTTTTTCCACAAGCTTTTGAGTTATTAGTGTGTGGTTAACAGGTAAAACTTGTATTTTAGAATCAGTATTATTATTATTCTCTTTTTAATAATGCCTTTTTTTGGCTTTATATTTAAGCACATTGAGTCTACGCCTGAACTTGACTTTACTTTCTCTGTGATGTCGAGGTCACAGGAGTCGATGCTGTCTGCGAACAGATCCTCTGTGCTGCTGCCCTGACTGGACCCAAACACATTGTGGTTGGCCTGGAACAGCTGACTGCAGGGAGGAGAGGACACATTAGAAACCAACAGCACGGACAGAGGACATTATTACCCATTCTACATGATGGTGATCATATACAGAATGTTCCGGCTTCTGAAACTGCTCTTCCATTACGTATAGGACCCTGCTAAATGCTGAACCCATCATTGTGATCTGTTACAAGTGATTGGTCAGCCCCCTCTCCCTATGAAAATGCAGATTCACTGCAGTATTTTCACTTAAAAAGGTCATTAGTAGGAAGGTCGGGTCACTCACCGTCCAAATGCTGTGCTGGAAATCTTTCTATTAGGGCTGAAAAACACAAGAGGGAAACTCTGAGTCACACACTCACGCACACATCAACAGTAACACAGCATTTCATTCTCAGTTTTTAAATAATCCAACTACTATTCCTACTACTACTTGCTGCTCCAACAATTAATACAACCTCAGCTGCTATGCTGATACTGCTAGAAGGGAACAGTAACCAGATATTTAAATACATGAAATAACTGAAAGTTGAGATATCGACTCTGAGCCTGTTACAATTGGCACAAACACTCATTGATCTGCCATGTGATTTTTCACAAACTGAGTTCTTTGTTGCTGCATTGTATTGCATCTCACACACAGAGACACCAAAACTTGCAACCAGCCACCCCACCAGATTGGGATACGGTTGCTATAGCAACAGCTCAGGCTCACCCTTTGATGTGGGTGCAGCGTCTGGTGCCAAGAATGAATAAGAGGGTGGGATTTGGGCGGATGGCTTATGTGTATCTGAGCATTGTTGTATCTACCCTTGTCTAGTCATCTAACACCCAGCACCATTTGGTCCCATTCAGCCTTCGTGTTTATGCCGGTGTCTTCATGTGTTGTGTGTTTTTGTGTGTTTGTTTGCGCTGTACCTGTTGGCCTTGAGGTTTCGAAGTCGAGCTTCAAGGTCATTGAGTAGATTCACTTTCTTGCAGCACTGAGAACAGTAGATGTCCAGCAGCTCACTGTTATACAGCTGCTGCATCTTCTGAGGAGTCTGCCCACCACTGCAATTACAAAGAATATGTCAATATATATAACTGAAATATAAAATTATACAGTTGGTTGCGACAACCAATGTGTTACCACAGCGTGACAGGGGCTATGGTGACCCAGGATTCTTTTCTTTTTTTTTTTAAAAAATTGTTGGCCAAATTACGACACACTCTAAAGAGCTTGCACTGCAATTCATTTTACGATGCTCTGACTACATGATAGTGGCAATGGCACTGTTCAACAGAGGCATCCATAGGCCCTTTTTACAGCAGACATTTTTTAAAAAAAGCATAGCTAGCCAGCACCTGAGATGACTGGCCAGTCACTGTCCATCCCAGGGACAACAATCTTGTCTTGGCAAGCACTTTGGTCATTTACCTGTGGCACTGATGTCTCTTTAGAATTTTAAAGATAAAAGATCTAAAATCTACTATAGTTGCTGCCAAGCTCATTTGGTTGAATATAAAGTTGAGGTGGATGTTTTTTACGGGGCGCTTAACACTGTAGAATAGCTGCCTCTGAGTGCTTTTGGCTTCTTATATGTACAGATCTTACCCAATTTGAATACTGCAATTAAAACGTACATATATGAATGTACTGAGACAGTCCATACTCAAACTTGCTTGGAATCATAATGTAGTATCTTCTTGAAAAACATGCTTCAAGATATGAGAGTATGTGCCCCAGGGTGTGTGCTTCTAGCCCGACCACCAACCTGGAGGGAAGGGAGGATCCCAGGTCTGAGAAGCCATTTGTACGGGTGTCATCTTCAGGGCAAGGACTGCTGGGAGTAAAATCCACATCCTCCCCCTCACCATAGTCCTCAAACTGCTCCTCTCCAGAAATGACAGACGCAGACGCTGAGCCAATCAGGTGGCTAGGGTTGCATAGCAGAAGTACAGGAAAGGTGTTCAATTTAAAGAAAAAGACAGAAGAATAATCTCCTGAGTGCTTCAATAATCAGATAAAATACCACACTCAATATCATTTGCTTTTTGGGGTACAACATACACACACAACTTTCATCATATAGTTCCTGACACTCACTTATAGAGTCACTATTGGGCCCTGATAAGATATTGCTGTGACTGACCTGTCTTGCCGTGTTGGGTCCAGAGAGTCAGAGCTGCTGCCGTTTTCAGTGCTGCTGTCCATGTCACACTCCCCGTCAGCACCACAACCCTCACCATACACACTGCATTCTGGGTAGGACCGTGTACACATAATAATGGGAGGGCCCAGCTTGGCCTCACCGTTCTGCACATTCAAACAAAATTAAACATTAGCACGTCAACAAATGGGCACATACCGCCTTGGTGAGAAGAGAGCAATAACAGCAATTAACAGCCCGCTCAGAAGCAGGTAGTGACATCAGATACTGTACTTTGTGAATTATCACTACCCACTGTCATCGTTGTTTTGTGTACAGAGTATTGTGGTCACCATTCAGTGCAAAGACAACACATTTTGAGTTGTAGTTTAACTTGAAAGTACCCCCTGTGATCACAGGATAACTGGGAGGAAAACCCATGTTATCTTAGCACACTAATGTTTTCAAAAAAGGCCTTTGAGCAATGCTTTATATCAAAGAATTCCTCCACAATAAAACCGCTACAAATTCATGCATGCATCATTTTCTTGATGAATAAGATAATGCTACTAATGCACAATATTTCATGGATTTTAAAATAGAATAGAATATACTTTAATGTCTCCATAGGAAAATTAGTCTTTCATTATTCTTAGAAAATTGTAATTAAGGAAATTGGTCTCAGCTTTGTGATTAACAGTTTAGTGACTATCACTGACTGCTGAGGAAAGCATTTAGAAAAATGACTGGAACAATATACAGTGCTTGTTTTATCACTTATTTTCTAGTAGCTACTACTTTCAGAAATAATTTTATCAGCCTGTACTTTTAATACAAATAAAAATCATGTTGTAAAACAATAGTATCTCTTCTTATAATCTACAGCAGTAATCTGTAAATAATCTGTAAATATTAAAAGTCTCACATCTAGACATTACATCTATATTTTATTTCTGTGACTAATACTGTAGCCCCAGGTGAGTCAACAATCCAACAATCACCTGAGACAGATGTGACACCTTTTAAATGTAATTACACAACTTCAAGAAATCTTCCGTGTTGTGTTTTTAATAAGTTGTTTCCTGTAGTTTGCTCTGATTTTTTTAACTCCAGTGTAGTTGTATATAATCTGACCTGGCATTAAATATGTCTTGAATATACTTCAATTTAAATAGCAGACACCTTGCACTACAGTAAACGTCTAGCATTCAATGGTCTCCTGGTTTGATCTATCAGAGTTGGATGTAGTATGCCCCAGATTTGTGTGTTATTAATTATGCACATGCTTGTCTGGCTCCACCCAAGGTAAAGTACACACCCTGTCTCACACACACACACATATACACAATTTTATCTGCAATGACAACACAGGTTGTGTGGACGCACACACAGAGACACATACACTTCCACACAGTCCAGCAGACATGGTATGGTCTCTGAGGGATCGCTTTGTAGCTTTCATTCATCAATTATACACATGTTTTTGTCTGAGGTGAAGAGGAGATTTCAATCTATGACAAAGAGAAGTAAGTAAATGAGGAATTTAAAATACATTTTGAGCAAGTTCTTCCAGGGATGTGTGCATTAATCCTGACCTTACACTGAAAAATATCTGAAATGCCATGTCCACCCTAAGCCGTAAGAATTGATGCCTCAGAGACTTTAGCTGACAGGAGGGTGTAAGGCTAGCAGAAATCCACTGTCATCCGCATTTCATCATCACAACGCTATGTATTATGGGTTATTCCCTTAAGCAAAGTCTGCATAATTGCAGACTGTGATGATTTCATACAACCTTTATTTTACCTCAAAAGACCAGTTAGAGCTGCTAAAATAAAATGCCAAAGGTATCCAACAGCGTCAGATCACATGCTTTACAACAACCAGAGAAGTGCATACAGTCAATACTGACTATGTAGAGGCTGATGAATGTTTATTTGGCTTGGAAATCCCTACTTGAGGAGTTAAGTGTGGTATAACTAAAATCTTTCTCTAGGGAACCAACTTTGCCATCACCTTGCGGCGCATTTACCCCCCAGTTATAATACTGAGTGCTCAGTCTGCCAACCAGGGCCAGGTGGAATTATTTTTGTTATTAGATACAGTTTGGGACTTCAAATTATCAGTATAGCTCCATCCAACTTCTCCCTCGGCAGAGGTTTTGCATTCAGCAGAATAACTCAAAACACCTGTGTGAACTGACAAAGACCAACACCAAACTGCATGTACCAATAAGAACAATAAAGGTGGAGGTTGTCCCGCCCCAACAGGTGCAACATAACTAACAGCAGAGTGAGGAAGACGTCAATCAAGCACAGTCTGCACAAACACAAGTCCTGAGAAGAGGTCTAATTAGCCAAACTGAGTGAAAACACCCGTGTGGGTAGACAATGAGCGTACAGGAGCTTTAGCAGTAGTTTGATTTTTCAAATAAATTCAATCACCGAAATCATATGTTTTACTTCCAAGGCTATGCCTTTGTAAAACCGAAACTAAGAACAGTGGTGAAGACCATGTAAAACACACACTATCATACATTCTATTACTCCAGTTCAAAGTAACTAATCCAAGGTAGACCCACACACACCAACAGCATATTAAATTAACGAAACAACCAATTTTCATCTCTGAGAAGGTTCTCTCAATCTCACACACACACACCTTACCAATCAAGCGTGCATGCCACGTGTCTCCTCTCCAGTCCCAAGCCACCTGTCAAACCACTGTGTGTGTGTGTGTGTGTGTGTGTGAGAGACATCCATATAACATACGGTATCCTTTATAGTGGAGGTAGGACCAAATTCCACTGTATTCCTGAAGCTTGAAGGTGTGTTGAAAGCTTGAACACAAACATCCCTCACACATGCATCACTGCAGCTCAGTCATTCCCATTTGAAAACACACTCATGCTTTAGCTTGGACAAAGCCACACCTCCAATCTCTCTCACTCTCTCTCACTCTGTCTTGTTGCTAAGCAACTGTTCAGTTAGGCTGATCTCTAGCAGGGATATAAGCAGTCATGCACTGCAACACACAGTACACACAGCAATTTATGATATATTGCATATTCAAAGATATTTTTTTATCATTTATACTACTGTGCATGCTGAAGTCCAAACATACTGTCTAAATCAGAGTTGTCTGGAAGACCATTTCCAGGAAAAGAAAAAAAAAAGGACCTAAAAATGAATAAAGCGAACGTAAAACTACAGAAAAAAGATGACTTAACTCGACTGAATTGCAACTGCTTAGACTCACTACCACCTACTACTGCAAGTTGAGCCAAGGCAGAGTCCGGGACAACGACTCCCTTTTGTTATGTAATATGACGCAATGTTAAAAAAAAAAATAAAAAAATTTAGGAGCATTGTTCAAACAACAACTTTTCCCTCTGAAGTTTCGTCCTTATGTCTCGTAAAACATATAAAATCCTGCATTCACTTTTCAAATGGTCATTTTCAGGAAAGTGTAAGTATAAATTTAGTAAAAAATTCAACTTGCAAGTTGCTCTTTATGGCCCTGTACATCCAGACACGTTGAAGTTGGGGGTACGCAAGATGGGAATTACATCCTATGTGCATCTGTTCTAAGGGCCTAACTTTTAAAGACTGATGAACAACAAACACTAAACAAAAAAAACTGAATGAAGTGTGAAAAAGGGGCAGGTAACAGCCTCCATAGAGGAGATGGAGAATCTTGCCTAATGTACAATCTAGGATGCCTGGTCTATCACTCTTGACTGTGACTGTGACTGTAGTGTAATTGGGGGGAAGCCATTAATAATATGTCTCATAATTGCAGGCTCAAATGTAGCATTCATTTATAGTTAAATGAATGTACAATGATGAAAACACATCCATAATAAAGCCCTTTGTAATCCCTCCCACCTCCGACTATGAAGGCAATCAGTGCCTAGCCCCACCTTTGAGGGTGGTCATACTGGAAATGCATTAAAACTTGGCTTTTTCAATGTGGAGGCCACAATGCAGGACATGATTAGTTCTGAGTACTCAAAAGAGTACAAAAGATTGTACCTGGTAAATGTAACCATTGTCAGTAACAGACGGCTGGTTGGAGGTAATACTGCGAGGACCCACAGCCATCTTCAGTATCTCCTCACAACCTGGCAGGAGGAGGTCAGGAAAGAAGGAAAGAAAGAAAGAAAGAAAGAAAGAAAGAAAGAAAAAGGGAAAAAATAAACTAAAGCACAGTATACTACCTCTGCCCTTTTGCACAGACAACTCTGTCTGCCAGGGGGACAGTGCTAGGCAAGTTCAAGTTCAAGTTTATTTGTCACATACTGTATAATCATACAGGGTACAAATGTATGTGTTAGCTCCTTCAATTGTGCAATAAAAAATAAGTGTAAAATAGAATAAGAATGAAGAATAGAAATAAGTAATAAATAATAATGTTAACTATAGTGGGTCTAAGTAACTTTGAATAATAAGTTGTACCAAAACAAATAAATCAGATTTATGGAATATTCCTCACATGTGACCATTCCCATTAAGTAGCCCAAATGTCTGTTCTCATTTCAGCTGGGAGGTGGTATCAGCTTGAATTCGTGTTTCACTTTATCAAAAATTCCTTCTGTTGTGTTTCAAGGTGAGAAAGGCTATGTATCATTCAGGTGAGCTGGAGGAAGATAATCCACAGTTTAAGGAATAATCAAGATTTTGAGGAAAACACTTTTCCTCCGCTGACTCTGCACTTTTGAGTTAGATGAAAAGATTGACACCACTCTCATGTCTATAATGTAAATATAAAACAACAGCCAGCTACCAGTTAGTTTAGCTTAGCTTAGCTTAGTATTAAGACTGGAAACAAGGGGAAACAGCTAGCCGGGCTCTGTTCAAAGGTAACAAAATTCACCTACTAGCACCTCTTCAGCTCACTACACATAGGGCTGTCACAATCATGACATTTTGGCTGATGATTAATTGTCATACAAATAATTGCAATTAACGATTTAATTGTCTTTTTCTGTTAATTTTCTGCCACACAGTGGTGTTGTTGTGTTAGGCTTTGAACCCAGACCTAAATCCATGTTCCGAAATATTCCATAACATGTTGTTATGGTTTCATATGAGCTGAAACAAAAGAACCTGCCCAACAGCAGTAAGTTCTACACAGCCAAGCTCTTTTTTTCATGTGTTTTTCCTGAAATTGGAGCCTTGTGCTCAGGTAGACAGTTTATTTGCCTCAACCCAGCTGAAAACACACCTGTAGGATCTAAAACTTGATACAGAGTGTAAACTTTAGGTGAACACATGTTTTATGCTGTATCCTCTCGTAGATTAAAGCAAAAGTGTTTATTAATCCACTACTACAAACACAAACATAATATACTGTATTAAGAATAGAAGCAAACATAACTAACTATCAACATGTGAATAATAATAAATAATATGCGACTGCAAAACTTCCCTCGATGGTGAAATCTAACGATTATGCAAAATGCTGGCTCAGTTAATCACAGTCAGGCGATCAGGTAATAATTGTGACAGGCCTAACTACACATTGTCATTAGGGAGAGGAAGGACAGATAAAATGCAGTATTCACTCCGCTATAACTCTTTGGTACATCATTTACATCTACTGTACATTTCTTACCTTTGATGGCGAACACTCCGTGGCAAAAGTCTTTGAAGTTGATCTTCCCATGAGCGTTAGGATCCAAGTACCTGGTCAACTTCTTCACCTGCAAGAGACAGAAGTCAGTCAAATCACAAATTACCAATTTGCCTCAGAGATCTTTACAATATGGACACAATACAGCACCCTCTATGCTTAGACCCTCAACAGAAAAACTGACTTGCCTCTATGGCTGACAATGTTAGTCATTTGGTTGGTCTAGTTCAGACTGAAATATCTCAACAATTATTAGATGATTGCCATGAAATTTTACACAGGTATTCATGTTCCCCAGATGATGACTCCAACTGAGTCAAGCTCATGTTATGTCACCGCCTCCAAATGGCAAACACAAATGACAGACCAGAGCTGGAGGATCCTCCTGTGAGATTTAGATCCACTGTATGGGAGCATTACGTTTCCTGGTTAGTAACAGCGAAAATGGACCATGATTAGTGTCAAACTGTGTGTCAACATTGTTCAGCTGAAGTCAGGTCTGTCTGTGGAAACAACTCAAACATTTCATTTACAATGGCATCACCTGAATGTGTCAATTAGTGAAATGAGACAAAAACAGACTGGAAGGCAAGTCCTTGTCCCCACAGCGCTCAGGCAGCCTCTCACTGCAGATTCAGATCATGACAAAGTAATAACTAATGCTATTATCACTGCAGAAATGCAAGCATACTCAGCTGTAGAGAATACAGGAGTATAAGCATGTGGTTAAAGTGCTGGAGCTCCGCTACAATGAGCCTTCATGTGTACATGTGAGTCAGTCTGTTGTGCTGCCCTGTAGAAACCAGCACAAGCTGCAGCTGTTCAGCAGTTATCAACAGGTCAGAGTCTGATGGAGCACTACTGACATTTGTCTTATTTATTCGTGTTACTTACATGTATTTTTTCTTATTGACAATATGCCAGTATTTGAGTGCCTTAACTTTTACAGTAAGAATTATGGCCAATGAGCTGCTGTTGAATGTTTACATTTAAAAAAAAGATTAATTTCTACTTTCTTTTGTTTTGTCCACTCAGCACACTTCCAATCCGAATGACAACATTGGGTATATCCACTCTGTATTTCTGTAGTGATAATAGATTCCCTCACCTGACATTAATGTCATCAGTTCTCTTTGAACTGTGACTTCTCTGCATGTTCTCATAAAGAGCAAATGAGGAGGGACTGAAAACACCAAGTGATCTCAGAATTCCCTTCTACAGGATGTATAAAGATGTGATGAAGGTCAAAGACTTGTCTTGAGTGTTGTCTTACTAAGCATAGATGCATCAGGTAAAATAAGTTTGATTTAATTTCAGAACAGGTTTTAATGTGAAAGACGAGGAGGAGCAGAGGTGTCAGCAGAGAGGAGCATAAAAATAAACATCACAGATGGAAGTAAAGATAGAAAGAAGCATGGAGGTGTGAAAAGTGATGAAAGAACAGAAGGAGAGAAGCAAGAAGGGAATGAATCATGCATGTCAGTCAATGGACTGGACATGCACACTAGCAATCTGACTACTGTGAAGAGCAAAATTGAATATTGGTGTTGACGCGACTTAACCATGATGTGACACTTTAAGTTACGGGCACTGTATGCCAGTTGTGAACTGGGGTTTTTGGTACAGCAGCAGCTGGGCAGGTGCTGTACAGTGGGTTTATCAGAGCTTTTTCACAGAAATTATGCGGATGAAAATGGGGAGAGTAAGCCAACACAGTGATGCTATGGGCAGTAAAAAAACAAACCAATGAGCCTGAGACACTAAAACCCTCCATAGAACTGAGGGGATATGTAGAGTCGGGTGATAATTCTCTGTGGGTTTGTAACTACAAGCAAGCAATTAGTTTTAACTCTAGGTCCATTTGCTAGCTTTTTCCTCAGCTTTACAACCACGTCACAATCTTCCTCAGTGGATGGAGGGTGTCAAACTACTGTTAACAAGATCAAGAATGGACTTTCATACTCATCTAATAAGTTAGGTAGTTTTAGGCCTAATGCCCTTTTCAGTTCTTATAACTGTATATTACTGTCTACTGCTGTTGTCACATGAAAACTGCTACATCTAAAACGAAGATGTTTTAAATGACTGAATGGGCTTCTTGTTTTGGTGACATAAACTCACTGATCTGTTGGTGTACAGGCACTGTCAGGTATTTTGTTTTAGTTGTTGATATTCAGTTTGGTCATTAAGTAACATGCGTTTGCCTACATGTCCTCAGTGCACTGAGCACTGCTGACAATCCCATCCAGCTTCCCCTTAAGGCAGCTTATTTCTGCCCCTTCATCAACTACTCTTCTCAAACAGTTGACGTAGCATTTCCTTTGGTTAAAATAACTTGACGGTCATACATCAGAAGATTATGGTCTGACACTGACAGTCGTAATCAAAGCAGGTGTTGTGAATACCATCTCAGGCTTTGATGTTGAAATTAGCTTTGGTGGCAGAGTGTTGCTGAGTCTGGATAAATAGATCAAACTGACCTATTGAAAGTGTTTACTGTAGAACAACCTGTGCTACACCGGCATCTACAGAACCACATACTGTGTGACAAATGTTATCTCGTACACACACAGTCACACGTCCCAGAGCTCAGTGTCACATCATCACGCAGGCTTAAATGTAAATGTCAACATGCTGTGCCTAAACTTAATACTGCTCTCTGTCATCGATTTAACATCAAACACCTACAGATTCTTTAATCAGACAGGCAGAAACCAGTCAACTATTCTATTATTAGAACATGATTTTACATCTGAAGCTCTTACACAGAGCAAATGTTTGTATTTGAATTCAGATAAAACAGAGATTTATTTCATGATGCATTCAAATCATTGTTTTACTACAGCTGTTATAATAATTAAGGGATGTCCCACAATGTACACGTAACCTAATGCACGTGTATAATAGAGTTAATAAAAAATATATATATCTAGATGCTTTCCTTGAATGGTTTCCTATAATCTTTTATAGTGTTTTGTCAGTGAGGAGAGTGTCATTGTAGATCTGTGGTCTTTCAACAATCAAATACTTAAGTTCAAATACAGTTCTCAGCCAGCAGCAGCACTTTAGATTTGAAAACACTCACACACGTTTGTTCACTCAGTAAGGCAACAGTGACTGCTATGTGAACACCAAACTTACAAGTACACCATTAGAAATAATATATAATGGGCTTCTTTTACATATATAGAAAACTGTCAATAAATAACACAGTCTGTGATACAGTAGTTGATACAAGCCCGTGTTTTAGACAATTCAGTGAAGAGGATTTGCTTGCATCCAAAACATGTGTACATTATATCAAAATAAGCCTGTAATTAGATGGCTAGATGGCTTATAACACTGGTGGCCAATTGGGTGGCTGCTGGTGGATATGGCCAGTGATTGAACTGGTTTTGATTTTCCCACGACAAAGCTCTCAATGCAGATTTTTGTAATGTACTGAAATGAAGGGAAACCGGTGACTGCCTGAAAATTAAAAGAAACACATTTAAAAATCTACAATAATGTTGCATACTTCGGAAAATGTTGTGAGGTAATAATATACAGCATAAGAGTAATTGTTCAACATAAGAAAACATAAATTGTAGGGCTAAAATGAGCACAACACTTTGAGGAAAACAAGACACAAATGATGTTTTAGTATACAAAATCAATGTTTCCTAGTAGAAATAATATACTATGTATATATATACACGCACTATAATACTTAACACATACATAAATAACACATATTTCTATAAAATGCATTATATGTGCTTTGATAAATAATGCATATGTACTGTAAATCCCTAGTGTGTATGTGTGCATGCATGCAGTATAGCAACAACAGTGTGGCTGCAAGATAAACATGAGGAATAAAGATGTTATTTCATACTGTTTGTAGCAATCTGAAGCTCACTGCAGTGAACTAATCACCATAGAAACTGATGTTTCTGGATGTGCCATTGGAGAGAATCTTGTTTTCCAAATTAAACAAATGAAAATACAGGACTGGTGCAGTGAGCACCATCTCATAGGCTGTTTTCAGCAGCTAGGCGGATCATTTCATTACTTAATAACCGACCAATCCGCTCATAGACTCCTTGTGAAGCTCTCGTCGCCATGGTGACAAAGAACACAGAAATGAGAGGAGCTGCAAGAGGGGAGGAGGAAGATGAAGGAGTAACTTCCTCTTGGTACATCTGCGTTATTTTTAGTGATGTGTTCAGGGTGCTCAGCCGCCATGACAGCTTAAAGGAAGATCCACTCTCACTGTTAGACATCATTTATCTGTGATACTCAGTGCATCCAGGATTTAACCTACCTCCTCTACCATGGATTCCCATTCCTCCACTGGGTTCAATTACTTTCTCTTCCCAGCTCATATTTCACACCGCAGTCTCCAAATAACTTGGTGTGACCAAACAGAGTTTGTACTTGAGGAATCGGGGGTAGTCTTCTTGAATGTAAAAGAGGCTAGTCTACCTCTCATCTGAAACCATTACTTTAAGTGAATTACATGTTTTAGCAAATAAATTACAAAAATTGTGCTACAACATATACATTACATTATTGCTCACCATTACCCAAGGCCTACCACGTGATTTAAGGAGATTCATTTCCAATTCTTCCAGGCAGCGACTGGTTTACATCTTTTCAGCAGGGTATGAAAAGCTTGAAGCCTGCTCGGGTCAATCCAGACAGCTTTATTAATTTTTTGTGTGTTAATGCAGTTACGAACAAGATTCAAGATTCAAGATCTTTATTGTCATGTGCACAACAATTACGTCGTTGGCAATGATATTCTTAAATCTCAGGCTAGGTGAGAAGGAGCTCGAGTCCTCTGTGCCATCTTCAGTTACCATAATGAAAACTCTTTTCGGTGGTGCATTTATGGATGATTCAACACCCAATGGTTTAGATTTAGTTGACAAACAGCCATGCATTCCTACAACTTGAGTGTTGACAGACACCTCTGAAACTTTGGCTGTCAGAGCTAATATAAACACACCAACAGCCAGAGTTAAACCTTCTCCACATGACAATAACGTAACTTTGACCAAGAAACAATTGCATTATGTTGAATTACTTAACCACATGTCACAGCATACTGAAATGAATGAAAGGGAGATGATGTTGGCATACACACACTCTATCCATAATTACAGTACAACTCCACAGTGGATCAGACCTAGTCCAAACCATTCACAATTTAATCCTCCATATGTATCTACATTCCCTTACAATGAGACTTTCACTCTGTAAACAATCCATGGACTGCAACAGACTGGGCAGAGAAACTATGCAAGCATGTCTGGAAGCAGCTCTCTCCAGCCATCACTCCAAACACACCAGCCAGCCAGAACTTTGAAACTAATGAGGATAGATACAGTATTTTGTCCCAAATCTTAAGATATGATAATAAGATGGAATAGCAACCTGCAGAATCATGGGGTAAGTAATCGAATGATGAATCAAGAGGTAGTGTTGACCACTGGCGCCCCTGCTAGCCCCAGGATCGGTACCATATTGAGCCCTGGCACTGCTGAGTACTGAACCTAAGGCTGGCACTAGCTGCTGCACCCCTGCCAGTGCCGTCATCCCCAAAAGGGCACATCGGATACAACTTTTAGATATCTGAAGTCCCTTCTGAGTTAATCAGCGCCCGTCGGCGGCCACAACGTCTTTTCAAGGTGCTCCAACCTCACTGCACCTGCGCTCAGCATAAACCCTGTTCACGTTTGACTTTATCCACTGTGTGCTTAACATTAATATCTAAAATGACAGGCTCCAAGTTAAGTACCATGACATTTGCACTGCCGGTGCTGAAGCCCACAAAATGGCATTCAATCAATCGAGGTAGCTTGGCTTGGGTTCAGCACCAGCATGAGTACAGAGTCGCACTGATGTGATGTCTGGCGAACTGCACGCCATGTGGACAGACACTTAAAATCAGTGCTTCCCAAACAAGAGTTCGGATTCCCACAAGGGGTCCCAAGTTGATGACCCAGGGAGGAAATATGAAAAAAAAAAACTAAATTCTGCAGCACAAAATGCTGTTTATTCTTTGGTGAAATACTGAGTAGTGCAATAGAATGTTTCACCTCTTCAGGCCTCTAAAATGATTCAAACGAACCAATCTGAAAAAGAGAAAATCACTCTTTGACTGAACTCATGACTTATACACATGCAACAAGGGGATGTGGCTTAATATTAGGTAGTCACAAGCAAAATAATGTTGGGAACCACTGTCCTAAATGAAGAACTACTAGGGCTACACACTTTTGTAGCAATGTTAGGCTCTACAAGTACATGCCAGTATTATACTGAGTCAGTGGCTGCTGCTTGCCCAGCTCATGGGGTCACATGATGGAAGAGACAGATAGAAATCTGAAGTCTCTTCCCCTCATTGCATGAGGTCTGATACAACTATGACAAGCCAATGAGAACTCAGCTTAACGCCTTCCCATTCCCATTTTCAGGAAAATTGTTTATTGGTAATATAAATAGACAGGAATGTTTATTTCCAGTTAATCAAGTGAATTAAATACATGACAAATTGGAGTACTAAAACAAATTATGCAAAAATCATATAAAAATAAAATATTGCCATTAAGCAGACTTGTTTATTGATTTGCAAATTTGCCCAGATACTGCTGTGTGTACAATGACTGTTGAAATTAGGTGCAAAAACTGGGAGCACTAAAGAGAAACTCTTGCTCTTAGATGATGAGGAGCCAAGACCAAAAACCTCTTATACCACTGATGTGTTAAGTCACTGTGAGATTTTCTGCAGTTCAAGTGTAGCCTGCTGTAGATGTGCTGGAAGTACAGTTTGATGTCAAAAGACACGTTTGGCCAGTAACGGATAAACAAAAAAATACACCACCAAATGGGAATATATCTGCTTCAAGAAATGAATGTCAACACCAGTGTTATTTCCCCAAGTTCATTCAAAAATTATTTTATTTGCTGGGCTTCTGTTAAACCCCCTGCTTGATGTGGCTTTTCTAGTGTTAGTAAGCGAGGAGCCGTTTCAATAATATGGACAATATACAACAATGTTTCCGACAAGAGAGAGGCAAACATGACAGGTCGGCTGTCATAAAGCACCACACCAGTCCGGCAAATCTGCTACTAGCTAATGTCTGGTTAGGTAATGAGTCACTAATGCTAACACCTCTAGCACACCTGTGACATTTAAAACGTAGGACAGGTTGTCTGTTGTCGTCGTCAGGAACTCGTGAGGTCTGTCAGTCGACACTTGTTACTAATTAACCTTGTGAAAATGTTGCTTTACCGCCCGCAGCTTGTTAAATACAGAATACGCATGTAAAGGAGCTATCTGTCTACAGTCAGCCTCTCACCTCGTCTCCTTGACCGAACTGAAGACCGAGGTCCACCAAGTGCTCCACCCGGATGAAGCCGTCAGCATCCTCGTCACACACGTCGAAAACCTCCTTGAGCCTCCTCAGAAACTGCAAGAGCTGCTCTTGGTCGGGAAAAACACGTTCTTCCATTGTAGAGCTGGCTTCGTCGGCGGAAGATGTTTTTTTCCCCAATGAAAATGACCGTTAAAGAATCGGCTCGACGGTCGCCATCATCGTTCCCGTCCTCAGCTCCGCCGGACCGACTGGTGCTGCTGCTGTGACATAAGCACCATCGCTCGTTCAAGAGGCGCGAGAAGTTACGGAAAAGGCCGATGGTTTGCGACTGGGACACGAGGCATTGCGTCACGATGCTACTTAATAATCCAGGTGCTTTTCCAGCCGCCTCCTGCTGTCCTCCAAAATAAAATGAGATATCAGCTGCTTCCATAACCTAACATACCCTTTCAGCTGCTTTGTTAAAGCTGTCCTTCCACTTAAGCTGCAGTGAAAACCATCTAATGACATTAACGTCTGTAACAGTATGGAAGCCCATTTCCCATGACAACAATAAAATACTTATGGTAGGTTATGAGATAGCAAATCAAGATTATGGTTTACAGTGACAGTATTTCACTTATGAGAGAAGAAATTCTTCCTGTTATAAATGAAAACCTGCATTCATAAGCCACCTTCGCTCAGTTCAATACACTAAGGGCTTTTGCTACCTCAGCTTTACTTTGTCTGGTATTACCAGTGGATTATGTTGGCTAAAGTAACTAATGTTAAATAGACATTTCTGTGTAACTGACATGACAAAGTCACTGTTAAGATTATCCAATGCAATGCAAAAAGGAGATGGAGATGGTACTTGCAGCTGCAAAAAATGTAAATGAACTGACTATGGAGGTGAGACAGGCAGAAGGATCTTCAAAAAGAAAAAAGAAAATATTAAATATTTGAAAAACCATTTCGCATTTGTGTTGAATTCTAATTTATTAGAAAAACAGTTTATACAAGACTGACAGCCACAGTCACATCACTGTACAAAACATAAAACCATTATGTCGTAGTCCTGAAAATCACTCATTCCACCTACATATTAAAAAAAAAAGTATTTCATACCCAACCCCAATTTAAAGGCAACAATTTTAAAATCTTTCAATTCTCAGACGTGTACTTTGCTATGCAGTAGCTCTACTGTGCACAGTGACGACTTATTTAGAAGCACAGAGAAGAGAATATAATCAACCATAATCATATCCCTTAGCTGTCATATGCAATGCAACTTAGGCGCTGTTGAAGGATCCTGAAATATGTTAGAGGAAAGGTAAAGCCATCTCGCCAAAGTGGGGGGGATGTACACAGTCACTGTTTGGTCAGATCTAAATGATGAGTCTTGGTTCCAGCAGGGAGTCCCACCGTTCTGTCACCTGTGGGAGGAAAGTGAAGATGTTACTTTAACAATGATTACACTAAGATTAAAACAACGGTACGGACATTGCAGGAAACAATATCGCAAACAGCACCTAAAATAACAACTGCTACTTTCTGCATATGTGGCTGTTTTTGTCCCCCACTTTCTCCTGTTTGGATGAGTAATTGAAAAGAGGGGATCACTGGCTCAATGCGCTCACTCAAAGCAGAGGGAAGGGGGCTAAAACCTGGGCTCAAAGACAAAAGACTGGCTTTGACTTAAATTGCTTCTGCTGACTGCCAGTGTCACTGTAAGGGTTGTCTACTGCCAATCATACAGATGGACTTAAACAATTCAACCCCAGTAGCACTGTTGTTATTTAACAAGGCATTCTAAGGAATAACCGTTATTGACACATACAAATTCTTTAATACCTTACTTGGAAAGATGCTAATGGTACAGAATGAAAGGTAAAGCCAATAGTTGTCTATGTTGGGCATTCTTGAGCATTTGTTTTAAATAAAGGGTATGTCCAGTTACCATGCGGACCCCCAGACAGCTAGACAGCTAGCCTGGCTTACTCAAAAGTTCAAAAATGCACCTCTTAAGCTGACTAATTAACATGTATCTTGTTTATTTAACCAAACTAAACTTTAAAAGCTATAATTTGTGGCTTTAGGGGGAGTTGAGTGCTATAACCATTTCTTGGCAAACAACAGCCGGGCACATGTGCACAGCTTCTTGGAGTCTGGTCATTACAGTGATGTTGCAAAATTATACAGACACCAAAACCCAACGTATCACCAATTCCACTGACCATATCAGGCAACATCAGCCCCCCGTGACACGAGAGGTCACGAAATGGTCAGGTCAATAAGAAGCTGCCCTGCAGATGGCGCTACACGATGCACTACTGGAACACATTCCAGGGTACCCCCGTCGACATCATCAAGGACATCAATGGAATCCACTGAGTCTGTGGTGGATTTAATTTTTAAAAACAACAAAAGCAACTGTACCCAAAACTAGAGTTAAGTCATTCCACAACCAGAAACCATGGATTACCAGAACCATCTGGAATGCTGTAAACACACACACTGCAGCCTACAACTTAGGCCTGCAGTCAAGAAACATGGACAATTATAAAGCAGCAGCCTACAATGTAAGGATAGTGGTAAAGGAGGCAAAAATTGACTATGGGAAGAAAATGGAACTACAATTCCAGGAGGGCAATCCCAGAAGCATGTGGCAAGGACTAAGAACTATGACAGAGTCTCTAGCGGGTGAGCTTAACAACTTTTATGCTCGCTTTGAAGCCATCGCCAGCCAACAAGCAAAAACATCTGAAGCAGAGGTTGCTGGATGGAAGGGGGCACATTTGACACCTATCACCCTTTCTGAGCATGACGTCAGGAGGGCTTTCATGCTTGTGAACACCAGGAAAGCAGCAGGACCAGACGGTATCCGTGGGCGGGTCCTCAAACTATGTGCTGACCAACTAGTGCCGGTGTTCACAATGATATTCAACCTGTCCCTGGCTCAGTCTGTCATACCCATGTGCTTCAAGAAATCCACCATCATTCCTGTGCCCAAGAAAACAAGACCAGCCTGTCTGAATGACTACCGCCCAGTGGCACTCACCTATGTAGTGATGAAGTGCTTTGAGCTGCTGGTCCCACTACAGTTTACCTACTGTTCCAACCGATCAACAGCAGACGCCATAGCACATATCCTCCACACCGCCCTATCCCATCTGGACAAGAGAGGGAGCTATGTGAGATTGCTGTTCATTGTCTACAGTTCAGCATTTAACACCATAGGTCCCTCCAGGCTCATCACAAAACTCAAGGACCTGGGATTAAACACCTCACTGTGCAAGTGGGTCCTTGACTTCCTGACGGGCAGACCCCAGGTGGTGAGGGTGGGCGGACACACTTCATCCACCCTCATCATTAACATTGGAGCTCCCCAGGGCTGCGTCTTGACCCCCCTGCTGTACTCCCTGTACACACATGACTGTGTAGCCACTTTTGACTCAAATACCATCGTCAGGTTTGCTGACAACACAGCTGTGGGCCTGATCACAGATAACAATGAAAAGACCTACCTGAAGGAGGTAGAAGACCTGACCTGCTGGTGTCAGGACAACAACCTCCTCCAGAACGTCAGCAAGACTAAGGAGCAGGGCAGTAACTACACCCCCCTTAATATCAACGGGTCCATGGTGGAGAGGGTGGACAGCTTTGAATACCTTGGTGTCCACATCACAGAGGGCCTGACCTGGGCGCTGCATACTGACTCTGCGGTGAGGAAGGCAAGGCAGAGACGGTTCCATCTCAGACGCATGAGGAAATTCCGGGTATCCCCTCAAATACTGAGGAATTTCTACTCTGCACCATCGAGAGTGTCCTGACAGGGAACATCACTGCTTGGTATGGGAACAGCACTGAACAGGACCGCAAGGCCCTGCAAAGAGTGGTTCGTTCAGCTGAGTGTATCATAGGGCTAGGAGAATTGTTAAGGATCTCAACCACCCAGATACCGGATACACCAGGCCAGCACTGAGAGGCTCAGGAAGAGACTCTACCCACAGGCCACTAGGATCCTAAATGAGCACACTGCCTAAGATTGCCTATTCTCAAGACTATTTTACTTAGTTATTATTCAAAGTTACTACTATAGTTATTACTATAGATAGTATAGATACTATACTATAGATATTACTTCTTCTATTCTTTATTCTTATTCTATTTTACACTTATTTTTCTTGCACAATTGAAGGAGCTAACGGTTATACATTTCACTATGATTGTACCCTGTATGATTATATGTGACAAATAAACTTGAACTTGAGCTTTAGGTGCAGACACAGCACAGAAGTGCTGGGTGGATAGATTACCTGTTGTTCATTAAGAAATAGTTCCAACACATAACTTTCCCTGAAACCACAAATTGTTTAACATTTCTGTGCAGTTAAAACAAATAAGCTACAACGTGTCAAATAGTGAGCTTTAGAGTTGGACAGTGCCAGCCTAGCTGTTTCCTCCTGCTTCCAGTCTTTCTGCGAAGCTAGGCTAACCACGTCCTGACTCCAGCTCCGTACATAACACACAGAAATGAAATTGATTACTGACTTTTCATGTCACTCTTGGAAAGGAAGCAAATTAGCGTATTTCCCATAAAGTTGAACTCTTCCTTTAAAAAGTGCTGTTCATGAGATTATTAATTAAATAGGAGCTATAGCCAAGACTTACCCGAGAGCCTCTGGACACTGCATACTCCACTCTCTCCGAGCCATCCGGGTTCTGATAGACCAGATCGAACTTGCCAGGCTCTATGGGAGCTGAGGGGGAAGCATGTTGGAAAATACCGTTAAATAATACTAAAAAATCAGCTCTGTCCCTGCTAAGTAAACAACATTTAAAGTTCTATGCCCTCTGCTCAGAAAGTGTCTATAATAACCATAATACAGTATATCCATGGTAGGCTTACAGTGTTGATTATCAATACCAGTAATTCCACCATTTGACTTCCATTTTGCTCAGTAGCTGAGCTTTCTGAGTCTTTTTCTCGCCCAGTTTTGGAAGGAAAATCAAAAATTTACATTCTTGACATATTAACTTTGAAGTAGGCATTTTAAATGTGATTGTATGTGTCAGTGGTGAAATGATCCCTACCTTGTGAAGCATTATGTAGTTCCAGCTCAATTTGTTTGGTGGTCGGGTCAAAGCTCACAATCTTTCCCTCCTAAAATGTGCAGCAACATGGTTGGTCAGTAGTGAGGTGATTCCAGTATGAATGAACAGTTAAGATGCTCTCTCCAAAGTCCGTCCCAGTAACATGAGACCGATAGTCAAAGCTGGAGCTGACATTTTAGATCACTGCAGTAGCAACGATTACACTCACCTTATATTCTGATACCTCTGGTGTATAGTTCTCAGTTAGCTCCAGCAACTGCGAACACACACACACACACACACACACACAAACACACACAAAGGAATGGAGTTAGGAAATGAGGCTTACAACTAGATTCCATTCCAGGAGGCCTTGTAGAGTGGGTGTAAATAGAGTGGCTCAATTTCCCATTTTTGTTCTAAATGGAACAGTGGAAGCAGGGCTACAAAGCAAGTTACCAAGTACGCATGCAGTATCAAACACAGAGCAGATACACTGTAGCTAATAAGACTAGACTAGGCTTACCTTGAAGGCAATCTTCTGCCCCACCTGTGGAGGGGCGGCTAGCAGGGGCATGGAGCTATAGTCCTGTTTGGGAGCACTTTCTGCTCCATTCTACATAAAGAAATGCATACAAAAGAAGAACAAAAGAGATTATTGCTGCTTTTTCATCCACAGTATTCCATTATGCAGAGGTAATATAGTGACCATGTTTACATGTACACAACAGATGTAACTGTACTGCTAATAAGATGATAATGTTACAGAGGCAAGAGTAAACACCATTCTCAGATTTCATTAATGTAATCGACTGTTCGCTAAACCCCTCCCTCAAACACTGCTTGTCCAATTGTAGCTTAGCAACAGTAACTAGGCAAAGCAGGCCTGTTAAGCTTTAGGTTTCTGCACAAGTTGAAGTGGTGTACTTTAGGTTGTAGTAAGAGCAATACTTCATATATAACGAGCTTGGTGGTGTTTTTTTAACCTTTCCAAAACCAAAAGTTGAAGTAATGGATTAAACAACATGTTTAATCTATTGAAATGTGTTAATCTGCTCAAATGTAAACTGCAAATGTTACACTGTCCGGCTAACTAGCGTTAGCTTCTTACTGCAGTACCTACAGTAATAACCTAACCCAGCGTTAACAGCCTGATCTTACCTTTTTCTTTATCACACTTATAACAGTGGAACTAAGTGAAGTAGCTCTACGCTGCAATACAACAGTGCTGTTTCCTTTTTGTCATGTCTACTGTTTGCCTGGGGGGACAGCTTTAGCCTCAGTTTGTCAGTTCAGCCAGCAAAATCGATAGTTACTGGCTAGAAATGAGAAGCCTGTTTTTGTCTACCTCTGTCTGAAATCAAGGACCCATTGTTTGAAAAATTACTAAGAATTTCAGTGCTAAATCTGCTATGTAAAAACTGCATTTTAGCCATGCAAGTACTGAATGCTTAACAAGTGTAGCAACAGTCGCTAAGGGGGGTGGGGCTTAGGGAACAGTCAATAAAAACATCTCTCCAGACTAGTCTCAGTTTAATTTACTTCCTTTTTTCTTACAGGAGACACACAGAGTACCTGGATCTCAAAGATACAGTTAGCGCCAGAAATCACTTATTGCAACTTTAAATGCTGAACTCAGCATTGGTATTGAAATCTAAATTATAGTATCCTACAGTAACTACACTCATTTCAAGTGATGAAATCACAGACATGTAGGTGCAGACATATGCAGACAGACCTGGAGGACCACCGACATGTTGGTTAGTGAATCAGTCTGGTAGGACAGCTCCTTGGCTCCATTGTAGCTAAACTCAAAGCTGCTGCTGTGCCCTCTGATGCCCCCTCTACCTTCACCCCTTCCCTGCTCTCCAGGACCACCACGCCTCGTTTTCCCCCGGCCGCGGCCTCTCCAAGACGACTGACTACCCGCACCAAGGCCCGGCTGCTGCATTGGCCTCCGAATAACCAGCTTGATCTCCTCTTCACTGTCTGAGTTACAAGGCTCCACGATTTTGGCATGAGGAGGAGATGCTATGCTCGCAGCCTGGTTCTGTGCACAGTTTGTGGACTGCAGGGCAGGAGGAGCCTGCTGAGAGTTTGAACTTATTATTCCTTTGGGTGTTTTGGAGGTTAAAGGTTTGTTTTTTACACTGGTGGCCTCATCAGAGGAGGAGACTGTTTCTGATGAGGATGATGGAGGGTGTGACTTTTTCTGGGTGGGTTTGGTGGCTGGAGACACCTTGGAAGCAGCAGGGGTGGAGGAGGGCGTTTTGGTAGCTGGTTTTTGGGCAACTGTTTTTTTGGGAGCTTCATCCTCGCTGCTGCTGCTGCTGCTACTGGAATCTGAAGAAGAGACAGTCTGTGGTTTTGCTTGTGCCACTGGGGGCTTCTTGGTGCTTTTAACTGGCTGGCCAACACTTGCTGGGGCTTTTTTGGTAGAAGCAGCTGGTTTGGGGGTGACAGTAGGGCCATGTTCCTCTGCTTCCTTTCTTTTCTTCTTCTCTGTGCGCTTTCCTTGTGACTTCTTTTTCCTCTCATCACATGAAGCCTGCTTAGCATCCCTCTCCAGGCTCTCCTCGCTCCTTTTTTTCCTCTTTTTTTTCTTCCATTCCACGCCCCCTCCATTTTCTCTTGGTCCATCCTCCTCTGTGGGTCTCCGTCTCTTCCTGCAGTTTTCACCTGCTGTATCTGGATAGCTGTTGTGCCCATTCACCTGAGCCAGACAGTCCACCTTCACCCTGGAAAATTAAGAATGAAGATGAACAACCTTGGAGCATTTGGAAACACGTCTTTAAAGAAAGAGTCAAACATTTACTTTTATGTCACCTCGCACTGAGGCAGATGAAAATATATCAATATTAGTGTTGAGCGTCAAAGTTCATTCTTGACCTTGGAAGTGGTATTGGACAAAAGAAAATCTTAACTTGAGGTTGACTTACTAGTTTTTTCCAGAGCCTGATGATAACTCACATGATAACTTAGCTATATACATGGAAACTGGGCAAATCTTCTGTATTTTTAAAACTGGGAAAAACACAGTCAGGTTGGGATGTGAGGGGGAAAACTAATTTAAGGACAGAGTTAATTATATATAGGCACACTGTATATATACTGTATATACAGACAGGTGACAAATGAAAGGAAAAACCAACATAAAGTGTCTCAGTAAGGTGTTTTGGCCACCACGTGCCTCCAGAACAGCTTCAGTGCTCCTTGGCATTGATTCTAGAAGTCTCTGAACTCTGCTGGAGGGATGAACACCATTCTTCCAAAAGATATTCCCTCATTTGGTGTTTTGATGATGGTGGTGGAGAGCGCTGTCTAACACATCGGTCCAAAATCTCCCATAGGTGTTCAACTGGGTTGAGATCTGGTGACTGTGAAGGCCATAGCATATGATTCACATCGTTTTCATACTCATCAAACCATTCAGTGACCCTCATGCTCTATGGATGGGGACATTGTCATCCTGGAAGAGACCACTCCCATCAGGATAGCAATGTTTCATCATAGGATAAAGGTGATCACTCAGAACAACTTTGTATTGATCTGCAGTGACCCTTCCCTCTAAGGGGGACAAGTGGACCCAAACCATGCCAGCAAAATGCCCCCCACAGCATAACAGAGCCACCGGATCTGCATTTGTTATGTTTCTCTAATCATTTATTCAGATTTTTCTTCTAATTTGTCATAAAAGGTCTCAAAACTGACCCATCTCTGTTGATAGTGTTGCCTGACAGAATTTGCAATTGTTTGTAAATGACCAAAAAGCAGCTGACAATTACCCCAGAGCTTTATGGGCCCCTGGGGTCTGGGGCCTGGGGCAGAAATCCAGCTTTGGCCTTCAATATCTTTGTGTTACTGGCCTATCTTTTCTCAAGTAGGCGGGATGATCTCTGGCATCTACAGCCACAGGTTGAAGGTGTCAGGCTGAATCAGAAAAGATGAGCACCGACAATCACTCAGAGCTCCATGCTTGTCTCTGCCTGGGACCCCTAAATCTTCAGGTGTCTGTTAGAGCTGAACTGAGAGCTGCTACACCACACACACTCATGAACTCAGTGTGTGAACAAGTGTAGCCCAGAGATCGATTGATTGATTAGCAATACAAGCAGGCGCACCTGATGCTGTCGTTATCCCGCACCACATAGATGCACTCTGTGTGCGGCATGTAGCAGTCCTCAATAAAGAGGTTAAGGATGCTCCTGCGGCTGAACTCAAACTTATCTCTGATGAGACTCTCCAGATCCGCCACCACGCGACATGTGTTCAAGTCCACGAGCAGCCAGCACATGCGGCAATCGATGACAGCCGGCGGCGGGTAGTCAAAATATAGGCGCACGCGGATAAAGTTGTTACTGTGGGCAGCCATGACAGCTACGACACGAAACCCCAAGATGCAAAACGCACCACTCGTTTTCCGCCTTCAACAGAAAAGTGTTTCCGCATTTCTGTATTTCATGATAAGAGTGTCAAAATCTATCCATCCACAGGCTGTGGAGAATCTGATGGCTTATAAGAAAATGAGAAAATGATGACCCTTAATCGTGTTTTACTAACATTTTAACTGCATTTTTACCAAATAGAGAGAATAAACACCCGTCAAAGAGATTTTTCACAATCCCCTAAGTCTTTATAATGGCTTGCAACTGATCTTTTGGATGAAAAATAGAATTTGTAGGTAACTTATAGAAGTTTGAGGACTTCTTCTTTTTTTCATTTTGCAATACATACATGTTTAATATAGTACTTTTATTCATCTGTGGTCAATGGTTCTGATTAAAAAAAACATTATTTAAATGTAGTGTCTTACACTTTCAGGCTGTTATTTTGAAGGACCAATACTTAACCGGAAGTTTGGGTCACGTGTTATCGGGCCCTCTCTAAAGCCAACTCTCTCACAACACTGCTCTCTGTTGGAGTGGAGGCAGCTAGTACAGATATCACAGTCCACACAGCCAGGTCCTACTCTCAGGGGGACCAGAGCAAAGGAGCACAGATACAACATGCAGTGCACCGAATCAAGGAAATTATAGTTAGTTAGAATGTCAGATAAAATGGTAGTTGGTAGCTAGCTTGAGGAGAGCATTATATTAGTTCATTACAATAGAATAGAATAGAATAGAATAGAATATACTTTATTGTCCCCATGGGGAAAGTTGTTCTGGACTCCAAGTTGCCACACAGAACATCCACAATACAGCCACTACACACAATCAGAGCAAAACCACAAGCTATATAGCACAAGCACAAGCATATAACATCTACCACAATCCACAGCATAAATGTGTATTGCACAAACCCGCGACCTCTACTATACATGTGACGTCATTGTAGACTGCTATTAAGAACTTTGACTGAGACAGGCACAAATGAGTTCTTAACCCGTTTTAGCTTACAGTGTGGAACTCCGTATCTTCTGCCAGAAAGTAACAGTTCATAGTGTGAATACAAGATATGAGAAGCATCATTCAAAATACTTCTTGCATGTTGTAAAACACATTGTTCATAAAGAGACTGAAGACTGTGATAATCTTTCTGACCTATGATTTTCATGGCAGTCTGAACCAAGTGTATTAACTTTACAATACTTTTCCAATACAGTGGAGAACATGATTGCCACAAATACCTACTGATGAAAGCAAATAATTTAAATCAGGAAGTAAAATCATTTAAATAAATTCTAAAAAAAAAAAAAAAGAGGACCTGTGTGAGAGAAGGGATTACTTAAAATAAAGTTCAAAGGAGTCAAGTAGTTTTAATGAATTTCTATTATTAATATGTATTTTAAGGGACAGGGATTTCAAAAGGCAGCTGATTCGTTTTTAAATGCTTCAAAAACAGGAGCAGGTCTACAGTTACGTAAATGATATCTCGCCAGCAGAATCAAATTGTTTGCGAGATATTCAGTACATCAGTATTTGTGGCAGTCATGCTCTCAGTTGTATTGTAATGAACTAATGTGGTGTTCTACAGATGCCTGTTTGAACTTTTGTATTCAATAAAGTGGGAAAAAGCTTTATTTCCTTACATTTCACCAGCATACACAGACACACACTGGTGTTGTAGTCGTCCTACAGGAAGGCCTTCAGATCCACCAGCACAGGTGCAGCACTGTTCACAAACAGGACCTCCATGGTTTCCATACAGGACGCCCTTGTCCCAGATTAATGTATTTGTCAGATTGTCACACAGCAATATACAACAACTTGAATGCTGAACAAAGAGTGGGAAGAACAGGGGGTTAATAGCAGTGGTGGAAAGTAACTAAGTACATTTACTCAAATACTGTACTTGAACACAGTTTTGAGGTACTTACTACACACTTATATTTTATTAACTTGTATTTATTTACATTTTTTGCCACTTTATACTTCTACTCCACTACAATTCAGAGGGAAATATTGTACTTTTTACTCCATATATTTGTATGATAGTATCATATAAAAAGGTATCATAATGATACCTTTACTTACTAGTTACTTTACTAGTTAAGTAAAGTTTATTTATTCAGATTAATTATACAAAATATAATCAACAAACAAATCATTCTGAAATGGGCCGTTCTGCATAATGAGTAGCCTACCTTTACTTTTTGTTCTCTGAGTATAATTTGATGCTAATACTTTTGTACTTTTACTTAAGTAAAAAATTAAATGCAGGTAATGGTTTCAATAAAAGACCTGAGTGGTTCTTCCACCACTGGTTAACAGGAGCCCAGCAGCTCAGTTTTGCCCCTAGCAGGTCCACCCCCTGGCATTAAAAGCAGATGCTTTGGGCTCCATGACAACCTGAATATTCTGTCTATCCTCAGTTAGTTTAAATTCTCATTATTTATGTATCCATTTGTTTTTTGAAAGTCATATTTTACCCAGTTTTTTTCCTTCCATAACACCATGAATGTATTATATACATATTTTAATACATCCATAACACATTGTAAAGTACATTTTGAAACGGTGAACAATGGGGGAAAAAAACACGACGTCGGTCAGCTGACCTCGGGTGTGGTCATGTGACTTGGTGAATAAAGCAGTACTGCTACAGAGCGGAGCCGTACGCAAGTCGCGCTTCAACAATGGGCCGAGCAGGAGCAGCCTCCAGTCTGTTGTTTTTACTCGCCGTCATCGTCAACCAAGGTATGAGTTATGGTCCGATCATAGCGCCTTTCAGCTGCTGTAATGTGATGTTCTCCAACTGGAGTCAGACTGAACGAGCCATCAAATACTGATTCCGTATTACCTCTTACCTTGATTCAGCTGACTGCAAAACGAAAGTAACTTTGATTCATGCTGTTCATTTTAATAGCTTCTTGTATTGGTTTAATTCATACTTTTGCTAGAACTGCTCTGTAAGTAACACAGTACCTGAATACGAAGTTAAGTCAAAACAGCGGCTGTTGAATCCTTTGCAGGGCTCTCCAGTCCCCTGACAGGCAAAGAAGCCTGGAACTATGTGGAAGTGAGAGACGGGGCCCACATGTTCTGGTGGCTGTATTATGCTGACAGCCAGTCTGCTGAGTACAACGAACTGCCTCTGATCATGTGGCTCCAGGTAGGACACGGTCCACTCATTTCTACTGACAAAGCTCACAGGTCCTCACCAGGGTTTCTGCATGTTCTAAGTGATGTACAGGTCCATATACTTGGGCTGATCACACAAAGCATCCTGTATTGTCTGATGTTTCTGCCTCAGGTTTCCATGCTTTAGAACAATCAGTGTGCAGAGACTCATACAGTATGAGTTAGGCTGCTCTTTGCAGTGAAGCCCATGTTTGGCTGTATTCTTCTTAAAGTTACATTATTGTTGTGAGGCAAAGCAGCCTAAAGAGTCATGGGCAGTACTACTCAGCCATTACAAACGCTTGTATAGTGTTTGACAGACATGGGTATTTACCAGGCAGGGGTTCTAACAAAAGATGTTATGAAGCTGCATGCTGGGAAATATAGTATTTATTTTGGAGCCCATAAAAGGGTCTCTCATATCTCAGGCTCTGCTGCCTTGATTTTGAAGATTCTTCTTTTTGTCATTCAGATGCCCCAACTGTATGGAAGTGCAATACTAAAACATAAACTAACTTAGTCAGGTTTATAGTCTCTACTAGTTGATTTTCATATCATAGACATATGAAAATCAGTGGCTGTCACATAGGTAGGAAAAGTCACAAATACTATGGTATGACTTCAAAAATGCTTGGCAGGAAGTTATTTGTAGCAAATAAGCTAAAACACTCAAACATCATTGGTTATGGTCTGTTTTAAACAAGCTGGGTGACACTTTGAAGGCAGCTGGTTCAAATCACCACACAACTAGAGAAAAGCATTTGATGGTGTGACTGAATGAGTAACAGCAGTGTTGCTTCTATTTTTCAACTGCAGAAGAGGAACAAATCTGTGTGTGTGTGTGTGTGTGTGT
>NTHP01000107.1:1052836-1091656 GCA_003416845.1 Oplegnathus fasciatus
GTGTGTGTGTGTGTGTGTGTGTGTGTGTGTGTGTGTCTCTAATAATAGCTCATTAAATACATACATGGCTTTTTCTGTATTAAATAGCACCTATGCATCTTAATGTTGGAACATGACGAGGATGTTTGCATTTGTGTCTTTAGGGTGGACCAGGAGGATCAGGAAGTGGCTTTGGGAACTTTGAGGAGATTGGACCTTTGACCAGGGACCTAGAGCCCAGAAAGACAAGCTGGGTAAGATGATTACATTTTAAAAGTAACTGGCCTTTTGTTCAACTAGCTGTTTAGTGATCAGAAGTTTTTGGAGCACTGCAGAGTTTAAGTTGTTATAACAAGAAGTTGAGACTGTGATTCACTTTGGTTGAGTCATTTCTGCATTATGTTGAAATCCTTTAATGCACACCCTGCAGCGCACTATTCCTGTATATGCTCTTGTATTGTAATGATGTTCCAAGTAAAGTCTGTTGAAATGCAGGTTAACATGCTCGTATATTTTGTGTGTGTGTGTTGGCTGTTTCAGGTCCAGGCAGCCAGTGTGTTATTTGTAGACAACCCTGTGGGAACCGGCTTTAGCTACACTGACAGGCCAGACGGTTACGCTACCGATGTGGCCACGGTGGCCTCAGACATGCTGGTGCTGCTCAAACACTTCTTCACAGAGAGGGCAGAGTTCCAGGTATCACAACGGTCCAGTTTGCTTCACTGAGGCATGATATTCTATTACTGTACAAAGAAAGAGGAGTCCCAAAGAACATGTTGGCTCTGGTTTATTTTACTGTGTTCACAGGCATCTTATTATTATCCATTATCTGGTCTAACACACCTCAGGTGCTTGTGCCTAAGTGTAAACACTCAAGAGTTTGAATGCTCCAAACATGCTGATTGAATTGCCCTAACTCTTCAAAAACATTTTTGGTGGGACTAAACATTTAATCACTATTCTCAGTTGTTTGAGGAGAGCACACAATGAAAGTGATGATGGTATGCCCATAATAATTCCCTCCAAAGGCATCATCATACAGCAACGCTTCATTGTGGGTTATCACTTGCATACGAAGAGTGTCTTTGTGTAAATGTGTTCTCAATGTCGACCAAGCTTGGAGTAAACATTCTTAAATTTAAGCTAACACAGGTTCAGTGTTGACTGAAAAAAGTCATCAGAGCAGCAGGTTACAAAGATCCTCTCTCCAAAAAGACACGATGCATACCATACAGTAATCACATACTGTACATGCCACTGATACATGTGAACTGATGGTTCTTTTATTCTCTGCAGAACGTCCCCTTCTACATCTTCTCTGAGTCATATGGAGGGAAGATGGCAGCTGCTATCTCTTTGGAACTGACCAAGGTAAGTCCACTGCTTTTCGCGTCCGACAGCAGAATGTTGCTCATCTTTACAACATCCCCTTTAGGACCATGTGAGCTCACTGATCTTGGAAAGTCCCCATGTCAAAGAACTGTCATATGATAGCTGAGTAAGCAAAAAACATGACACATAGAACAGTTTAATGGCAAAGTTTTTCTGCAGTAGTAAAAGTGATAAACTTTGATGTTATGGTTTATAGAAGTGTATAATGTTTTACAGTCTTAAAAGAACATGGAATAACTTACTTGCATTTTCTGCAGTATAATTGCAGTCGACAGAGGTAGGTCTGTAAATACAATATGGACTAAAGCTCCAGAAGCTTATCATCTTTTTACCTCACTGTTCTAAAAGCTAAGCTCTTCTAGAGACGGGTATTGCAAACTAGCATTCACTATAAACACTATGATACTTGCATCAGACAGCTGTTTTCAGTTTGTCTATGTATGCCGTATCTGTCCCTATCAAATAAGCCAGAACATTTATTACTTTAGAGACCGTCACAAGAGGTCATTAGTAAGTCCGGAAATCGTTCCAATCAACTGCAAGCCAGTGACAGTAACTAAACTGGAGACGGACATTTCTGGTAATGTGGTATATTCACGGTTCCTATTGAACCTACCTCTAACTCAGGCTTTTTCATTTTAATGACCTCATGGCCTTTTCTCTAGCATCACCCTCAGGACAAACAGAGGTCAGCAGCATGTGATATAACTCTAATGTGTTTGTTTAATTTGTGTCTCTTGTCTGTCCAGGCCATAAAACAAGGGACAGTGAAATGCAACTTTGCTGGTGTGGCACTTGGGGACTCATGGATTTCTCCACTGGGTCAGTATCAGGCAGTCTTTACACCTATAGCACAACCTATGTGCATGTTTCTTATCAAAAACAACCCCACATCAACCCTCACACTTCGCTTTTTAGCAATTAAGTGTCTACTAAGCATCAGCACAAGTTAAATTTACTGTAGATCTCCATAGTCCTCAGCTGAAACCCTGAAGTAAACCAGTTACTTTATTTATTTAGTGGGGGGCTTCTGGATGCAGCCAAGGGGCATCGACATGTATTCGTGAGCTCTCAGTGATGGGCCCTGACAACTGCCTTTTTCCTGCTTTATTTCCTCATAGTTCTCATTTAAATACAAGAGAGGTTTCGTACACTTCTATATTACAAGCTACAACCTTCGACATAAACTAACGAAATAAAGCGGCAATTCCGATTTCACATCAGTCACAAACATGGCGGACAGGCAAAAAGAAGCAGGTATCCTCCAAGTCCTTCTACTCCAGCTGAAGCATGTTTCCTGAAAGAGCTATTAAGTGACATTAAACAAAGTTACTACTGATCACCTTCAGCCTTACATGACAAGGACTGTTATTACAATAAGGTCCCATTCTTATAAAACGAGACTAATGGACCTCCTGTATGGACATCCTGTTCCCTTCAAATATTCATAATAACTAGTGATGCATAGGCTACTGCTCATTAAACAGCTGCATGTCATGTAGGCTCAGAAGAGGATAGGCAGTTCATTAATGTAGTTTAATATATGTAATATTGTGCACACCAATGGTAAAATGGGATCACACACATATTTGACCAGTTCCTTTCTCTTTTACATGTTTGGTTTTTGGAGTTTTGTACGGTTTCTCATTAAAACCTTTTTACTTACACAAATATAAATAGCACTTTCAGGTCCAGGTCGAGTCTTGTCACTACATTTGTATCAGTATCTTACCACTTCTAAACCCGAAGCTGGAATTCGATCACACACTCTGAGCTATTTTTTTATGATACATAACCATCTATAGAAGTCATATCATGGGTCAATTCACATGCATCTCTTGGAATATTAGAGGGGTCAAGTCACCAACTAAGAAAAAAAAAAAAGTGGTAATGAATCTAAAGAGACAACAGAGAGTCACCTCACAGACTCTGAGCAAACTGCGCAGGGACTGGGTGGGTAATATCTTTACTCTTCCTATTCCTCAAAGGCAAGAGGAGTTGCCTTATTCATTAATAAAAACCTGACTTAGGTTAAATTCAGTTGAAAAAGATGGGGATGGAAGATTTCTGCTTGTAGATAGCGTACTAAATATGAACATAACCCTGGTAAATGTATATAGGCCCAGCTACGACCACCCAATATTTTTTTAATAATCTGAATGAAACTTGCTACTGTTGAGGGTCAGTGTAATGCGGGTGGAGACTTAAATTTGGTTTTAGACCCCCTTTTTTTTTTTCCAGGAACCCACAATACATGTTCCAGAATGGACATGTTCTTAGTGCCACAAGATTTGATGTCTACAGTAAAGGATTGCTCTTACTTAGCTGCTACCTTCTCGGATCACAGCCCCTTAAAACTCACTAGGATGACTAATATTCCACTGCTTTCATCACGCAGGTGGAGATTTCGAACTTACATGTTAAAAGACCCTGACTTTATTTCATATATGGCCACTAATATAGAAAGATTTCTCAACGGCAACTCGAGGGCTTCCCAAATATGAGGAGGAATTTAAGACCTATATGAGAGGTTGTGTCCTGTCACACAGTGCCCAACAAAGAGGAAGCAGCCAGGACCAATTATCATTATTATGAATTTGGAAATCAAACAAGCAAACTATTAGCATGGCACATTAAGAAAGAGAAATGTGACAGATGTATACACTCAGTATTAACAGAGGTTGGCAGGGGCCTTGACACCTCAACAACCATAAATGCTGAATTTAAGCAATTTTATGAAGATCTACATAAAACGGGGCATGATGACTATTGGAGGAAAAAGATTTCTGGATGGAATACCTCTCCTAAGATTACAAGCTGATGATGGAGAACAACCTGATGCAGATATATCGGAGGTGGAGGTGCTCCATGTCGTTAACTCCTTACAGAATAATAACGCACCCGGACCAGACGGCTTCCCAATAGAGTGTTTTAAGGCCTTTTCAAAGAAGTTACCTACCCTGCTTACAAATATAATTAAATATGAAGTTTTAGAAAATAGAATTACTGAACTCATTTGAAGTGGCAACAATCGCACTGCTCCAAAACCAGGCAAGGACAAACAGAAATGCGATTCGTATATATGCTGACTAGATAAGGTTTTATCCAAACTAATTGCTCACAGACTGGAAGATATTCTACAAAAGATAATTCACTCTGACTGCTCACTGTAAGACCTCTGCTTCATCCACAGACTCGGTCATGACTTGGGGACCGTACCTCTACACTACTGTAAGTAACAAACAATAGCCATATTATTCCATCAAAAGTCTGGTGAAAATCAGATTTTTTTTTTTTTTAGTCAAGCTGGTCTGTTGAGTTTCCATCTGACTTGGCTCCTTTGCTGTGCAGTCGCTGCTGGATGATTACGGCCTGGCCGATGTCAGCAGTGCAGCGGAGGCGGTGAAGAAAGCTGTGGAGCAGCAGCGGTTTAAGGAGGCCACAGAGCTGTGGTCTGTGGCTGAGACAGTGGTGGAGCAGGTTGGTACAACACAGGAGGATCCACAGCAAATCTCCACACCACTGTTTGATGAGGAGCTATTTATAGTGTATATCAGTAAATAGAATGGACTAGAGGTTCTAATATACTGTATATGCTAAAATTGCCGGATGTACACTGTAAATTCTCAGATGGTGGCTGGGGCCTTAATTTATGTCAACTGCAGAGTGAGAGGCCTTAATTTGGGACAGGCTTATTTTAGAGACAGGCCTTTGTCCTAACTTCCACTGTTTAGAAGTGTATATTATATTTTAGGAAGAAGCCTCCCTGTTGACCTGTTGTCTTAATAAACTGAATATAATGTACATTTCCACAACACTAATTCCTTAAGTACAACAACCAAGTCATGTCATAGTCGCCACTCCGTTGCTCTGAACGTCTCTTTTTTTCACAGAAACACTGTCCTTATTTGCTGACTATGTTTGTGGTTTGATGTAGCCTTGTTTTGGTTTTCATGTCAGAACACCAATGGAGTCAACTTTTACAACATCCTCACCCAGGATCCAGATGAGAAGGTCACCTCTTCAGCAGGAGAAGACTTCATCTGTAAGACGCTGTGATCGCACTCACTCTGCAACTTAAATGTCAACTGTTTCGAGAGGTTTACGCTCGTTTGTCCACTTTGACCTCAAACCTGTGTTCTCCTTCTACCAGCTCTGCAGACACGTCGCCATATTCGACCCCTCCACAGCCAGTCACTGAGCGAGCTGATGAACGGACCAATCAGGAAGAAACTGGGCATCATACCCCAGAATGTCACCTGGGGAGGTATTGCATCTCAACCTTCAGTTTCGATTTTAGTTTGACATACATTCTTGAAGGAATATTTCCCATCCCTTTTAGAAATGTTTCTGTTCTTTTTGCCCTCCACCTTTATATATGGTTTTCCCTCTCCTGTCTTTGCTGTGTCCAGGCCAGGCAGAGGAAGTGTTCAGCAACATGGCAGGAGACTTTATGAGGCCAGTGGTTGATATAGTCGACCAGCTGCTGACCGCTGGAGTCAACGTCACTATCTACAACGGACAGCTGGATCTCATAGTGGACACGCTGGGTAACTTACTCAGTGTTAATACTGCATTCAGCTCTAGCAGCAGTGGTGTCTGGCCCAGGAGTCAGTGCCACCTCGATATAAACTCATCCAGATATTGAATTCCTATGTAGAAGAGCTGTGCCACATGAATCTTTACTTCTTCTCACAGGTCAGGAGCTGTGGGTGAAGCAGCTGAAGTGGGAGGGGCTACCTGGATTTAACAAGCTGAGGTGGACCCCCCTGGATGATCCCACCTCCCCAGGCATTACTGGAGCTTTCTACAAGACTCATAAGAACTTTGCCTTCTATTGGATCCTCAAAGCCGGTCACATGGTAAGACACTGGCTGACATGATGTCGTTTGTAAAATTGCTTTTTAAAAAACATTCCAAGGCAGCAGTTTAGCGTGTGTGTGTTGTGTGTATTACCCCGATTTGTTTTTTATATGCCGGTCTTTGTTGTATCCTGATGCTAATTAGCCACAAGTCTCCAAGAATTAGACAATTGAGGATAGCAAGCATCATTTAAAATGACAAAATGAAATACTTCTGGGAGGCATCACACCACCTAAAGTTAGATTTGCACCATAGTTAGCATGGTAGAACTGGATGACATCAAGGGTTGTTGACCTGAGGGGGGCTCCGTCTAGGAAAATCACAGACCCTGACCACACTGTATGTTTGTGATGCAAACTGAGATGAGTCCCTTTTGTTGTTGGTGTTACCTGAATGTGCTGTTTAACTGAGCTACAGTAATGTTACCTTGTCCAGAGTTTAGCTTTATTAGCCCAGCGGTGACCCACTGAAAGCAAAGCAAACTTTGCCCCTAGTTGTGTCCTATGGCACCCAAGCTATTCGCATGTGGAGACATGGTAGCCGACAGTGCGTGAAAACAGCTCCCATATGGTTGTCTATGGAAAAAGTACAGTAAAAGAATTTCAACATGTTTTTTTTCTGTTGTCGCAGATTCCCTCAGACCAGGGCCCTATGGCCTTGCAGATGATGAAGATGATCACCCAGCAGGATTGATCCACTCTGATGCCAGCTGGAATGGCTCTGACAATCACAAATATCACACAACCTTTTTATACTCCACTTTCTGCTAAACCAAATCAAGAATCTCAGTACTCTTCAATTCCAGCAATGACCTGTGTGAATTTCAGCCATAACAATAAAGACATTTTTCTTTTTTTTGTAAATGCTATTTTGGCTTCTTCTCTGGTACAGTATCAAACAGTTCAAAGATGCTTCTCATTATTCTTCCTATGTATCTGAGAAACCTGGAAAACGGCATATGCTGCATGGAAGTGTGCCTTGTCCAAATCCCTCAGTTTTGTTTTGAATGTCTTGAATGAAAATTGTCTGAAAGCCAAAACACGTGTGGATAAATCTTTTACAAGGACATTTTGTTGTTACATTTATGGTGTGGTACAAAGGTCACTAATTTTATCACTTATTTAGTCACTAAATTAACTTCCCTTATGGCATGCAAGACTTAAGGTTGACCCTGTGATTATCAACAAGACTAAGCCTACAGCTCTGTGAGGCTGTACTTTGGCACAGTAGTTTCAGCATGCCAACATGCTCACAATGATGATGCTAATATGCAATGTTTAGCATGTTTGCTAACATTTGGTACTTGACACTAAGCACAAAGTACAGCTGAGGCTGATGGGAATGTGATTAGTTTTGCTGGTATTTAGTCAATATTTAGCCGTGCTCACAGCATCGTTCTAGATAGATCAGTCGGTCCACCACTTTGGTCCAGACTGACTTGGATGAATTGCCACTACACTTTGTACAGACAATGAATCCTTATCACTTTGGTGCCTTAGATATCAGACCATTTTACTGGATAAGTGAAAACTTACACCAGCTGGTGGTGCTAGATAAAAAGTCTGCAGATCACCAAAGTCAGTAGGATTAATCCTCTTGAATATCCATATTGAGACATTTTACTCCAAACCAAAAATGTGAACCTCATGGTGGGACTAGAGGTCATTAGGAGTCATCTTCTCGTGACTCTAGTGGTTGACCATCTAGTGGTTGTTATTTCAGTCAGGACCAAATTGTGGACCAACTCACCAACTGACATTTCCATCCCTAGGGCAATGCCTCAAGTGTGGCTAGAAACGCAGCATGTATTACAAGCATTTCATTGTCTAGAAAAGTCATCCACGTATAAGTTAAACAAGAATGACATTTCTTTAACAGAATTACCCCTTAAAACCTGCATGGTCTGATAGACATACCAGTCGCATTCACAGCAGTAAGACATCAACTTCTTTTTGGCAGCTTTTATATGCCTTTATTTTTTAAAAATCAACATTGCCGTCAGCCAGTATTTAGACAAACACATTGGTTGTGTAGGCTCCTCACTCCAGCACACTGGATTTGAAATAGAGACATTATGAGGTTAAAGTGCAGACTTTAACAGACTACACCCTGCCTCACTCCCCTGGACGTTTTCATTTTTTACATCACGATGAAACAACACGTTTTCACATTGATCAACAGACAGACTTTTTAATATCAAAGTTCAAAACAAATGTAGACAAATTGGTCTAAATTAAGAACAAACAAAAAATTGCATAAGTGTTCCCTCATTTACCATGATGCATCTGGCTTGGCCAAGTTGACCTGAAATGTGTGAACTGGATCTAGACATGAGAATAGTGTATGAGATTACATAATGACTGAGGAGAAATAAACTCCTGATGATCTCATGTTGCAGTTTATTGTATTACGATGATGTGGCAGGGTAGCTGGGGTCACCAAAGTCATCACATTTCAACTTCATAAACTTTTAGGAGCAGTTTTTATACTTCAGTTATACAATTTTCATGCTGAATATTCTCCTTAAATCTACAAAGACCAAAATGTACACTAGTAATACATCATGGACATTGTGGAAAGTGTTATTTTGTGAAATGTATTGTCTGACTTCATCTAATATTTTTTGTGTTGCGTACATATCGCTAACGTGCAGTTAATAAAGCACATTTGTGGATCAAAAAGGTTAATATTGTATGAGAAAGAAACCAAATCCACATATAATGATTTGGATGAACAATGTATATTTTGAATGCTTGGTACAGTAAATCTTGCTTATCACTTTTTTGTACTGTATATACTGTATATACGTCGACTGTTCCATCCACAGATGGAGTTTGCCCAGTTGTCATGGAGATGGATCTGTTGACATGCGAGCTCAGTGGCTGTTATGGTTTCATCAGATTAACATCATTTTCATCACATTGTTTGGTCAACAGCCCCACTTTGCCTTCTTCCCCCAAATCTGAAATATAGTGACATTCAGATATAAAAGTAGCCCACCAGACATTGGGGGATAGTCACTTATATAGTCGACAGGGCCTAATAGGGCCTACTTGGGAATGTTGAATCTTGATAACAGTTGTGTGAAGTCAATCTGTAGAGTCTTCAGTGTAGCTGAGGCTTCTTCTTCCCCAGTGGCTCTCTGGGACTGGGAAGCCCTTCCTGATCACTGGCTCCACCACCAGCTCCAGAAGGCCGGGTGGTTCTGGCACTGCCAGCTCCGTTACTCTAAAAAGATTAGAATACGCCAGGCCCACCAGAACCAGCTGACCTGGGGGGATTCGGGGATCGGGTCCTCTCAGCCGTCGCCAGTATACCCTGAAGTGGCGTACGAGCTCGGTCGGGTAGTCCCAGCGCAGAGTAGTGTTGAGGTGCAGGCAGGGAGAGGTGGACTCTGGCGAGTTACCAGCACCACGCAGCCACAGCACGTCATAAATACACAAGCCCTGAACCTGCTCAGGAGGAACCTGCAAACTGGCTACATCCAAGAGCTTGTAGAGAGAAGGGGGGAGGGTACATTTCATTAAAAATTAGTGTCTGAGTGTCTGAAGTAGAGTATCTGTTGAAATGAAAGAGCTGAAAGCAGTTGAAATGTCAGTGTCAGTTGTGTAGGTGATAAATTGAGCTGGTGTCAGTGTCAGTTCAAGGAGAAGTTCTGAAATAAATTAGTGCCAGTTCAAGTGAATTACCTGAAAGATTTTGTCAGTTGAAGTGTCAGCTGAAGTATAAGTACTGAAAGCAGCTGAAGTGAATTGTGTATGACCAGTAGAAGTTGTGGGTGTTAGAAGAGCGGGAGGAGTTTTTTTGTTGCTAAAAGATGATCTGACACCTGAAGTGAAAGTGTAAGCACCGAAAGGAGAAATGTCAGCTGAAGGTTGAAATAGCTGAAATACTGAAGCAGTTAACGTTGTAGTAGTAAGTGGTAGTCGAAATACAAATACTGAAAGCAGTTGAAATAGCAGTTAAAATGGAAGTGTTGAAAAAGTTTTTTTTTAAGTGTAAACACAAAATGAAGTTGAAGTGCATTTAAGCTTAAGCACTAAAGAGTGAGGTATCATTTGACGTGAAAGTGCTGAAAGGGGTTAAAAACTCAGTTCAGTAAGTTCAAGTAAGATGAAAGGTCAGTTGAGGTAGGTGAGGTGAGGAATTGAGCTGAAAATATCAATGAAAGTGAAAGTGGAAGCATAGAAAGGAGAAATGTCAGCTGAAGTTTGAAATAGCTGAAATAATGAAACAGCTGAAGTTGTAGTTGAAGTTGCAGTCAAAAAATAATCAAAATACAAATATTGAAAGAAGTTGAAATAGCAGTTAAAATGGAAGTGTGAATAAGTTAAGGTTTCAGTTATAACTGTAAGCGCTGAGTGAAGCTGAAGCTGAAATGTCAGTTGAAGTTCAGTTGATAAGTTGAGCTGGAAGAGCCAGTTGAAGTGGGAATCCTGTATTAAATAAGTGCCAGTTCAAGTGAGTAAACTGAAAAATTATGTCAGTTGAAGTGTAGGCTGAAGTGTAAGCACTGAAAGTAGTTGGGGTGCATTGTATATGAACACAGGAAGTTGTGGGAGTTAGAGCAGCTGAAGAAGTTTTTTTTGTTGTTCAAAAGGTGAACGGGCTTTTATCTGGGTCTCTAACTATGTACAGTACAGAGAACACAAGTGGCTCCCACTGTCTCACCATGATTTCCCCCACCCTGCAGCTGAAAGGTGTGTCCTGAGGCTCTCCATCCCGCTGGATGCTGATACTAACTTCTCTAAGAGCACAGCCACGAAGCTCTAACTGCGAACACCTGCACACAGTGACATGAAGGGAAGTGAAAGGCCAGGACAACTTTATGGTGAAATCCACTGACTTAGTCGTTACTTAGCTGCCTTACCTGACAGACCAATTATCTGGACTCCAATTACCACACAGCTGAGAGAACTGGTTCACCAACTGGTGCCCCTCATCCAGTACCGCAGGAGACAAACTGGTAACTGCAGAAACACATACAGTAAATGTTTGGCTGGATCTGAAGAACACCTTTACAATCAATAACATTGGCGTGCTAATAGCAGGAAGAATGGATCCTACAGAGTATCAACAAATCTTGGAAGCAAATATCCCTGAGTATTATACCTGAGGCTGAAAAAATACAAAAATACGTGCAAAGTCCTGCTGTTGTAAATCAGCAGACAAACATAACAACTTTTGCAGTGGCAGTGAGAAAATATCAATGCAGCTGTCAACACAGGAGCATTGCAGACCTGTGCTTTGAGAGAACTAAAGAGGGGATAGTTTAGACAGAAAATAAGGCACTAATAAAGCAAAGTGGTCCATGATTTAGATGGTCAAGGGGACATGACATCACAGAGACGAGAGAATATTACACTCGTGATAAAGGTAATCTTATGATTTCGGGTGTTATAATGAAAGATGTTCCCCTGGACAGCGACCTGCGTTAAGACCCTGAGGAGGCTGTTGGAGTGAGAGAATTTTCTTAAAAACCAGTGAATTGTCATGCCAAACTAAACAAGCCAATAATTAATTTAGATAAAGCATAAAGGGACCAGGTGCCAGATTGTAAGCACGTGGGACCACCAGAAGAGAGAGGGGGGAGGAGGAGCCAACTTTGAATGCGTTTACAAACAGAAACTGACAAATCCTACTGGATATACCTTTAAGTTTAGAAAGTTAATAGTATTTTAAGAAGCTCTGGAACCTGCAGGAAAAGCCAAAATAATTTTTTTTAACTGAAGTTTTCATTGTTTTTGTTGGGTTTCTCTTTGTAAACACAACATTCAAAGTTGGCCCCTCCTCCCCGGCTCAAAGCGCACATGCTTCTGGTGGTCCCACGTGGTTATGATCTGGTAACTGGTCGCTATGTTTTTATAGAGTCCTGCACCTCACACCCTGATCGATCATTAGTGGGAAACTTGGCCCAAGACCACACGTGAATTTCATTTATACCTGCAGTATTCTAACTCTGAGAGAGAATTGGTGAATGTGACGACTTCTCACTTGTATGTGCCACACAAAGGATTTGTTCCTATGAGTGTTTCTTGCATGAGACCCAGTGACCTTAAAAACAACTCCCAATCAATAATGAACTGCTTATAAAATAACAGACAAGGTTTTGTAGGAGCCTCAAAAGTCCCCAGACGTAATATTGTTTCAAAATGAGTTCTAGTAAGAATAGTTCTGAAGTAGAAACTGTAAGGAAGAGTGGAAAAAGTGTTGACAAGTACACAACCCAAGAGAAGAGTACACGTATGGTTTTATCAGGTTTACAACCCAACTCATTAATCCCACTTTAATTTACATTATTATTATTATATTATTACCTTAATTGTGGTTCTTAGTTAGTTCTTGGTTTAATCTGAAGCACTCTGACACTTGTTTTTTAAATAATAATGATTATAAAATGATATAGCTGGGATAGGCTCCAGTCCCCCACAACAACCCTGCAAAGGATAAGCAGGTATGGATAATGGACGGATTGTGAGAAACTCACGTTTGACATCCTGGATGTCCACGTGTGTGCAAAGACTGGCGTCTGTTGTCTTCAGCTCCAGGGAAACTGTGATCCCAGCAGACGGCTTGTAGATGAGGGCCACCAGAGTCTTGGAAGCCAGGGGTACATGGAGGGAGAAGATCCTGAGAGATACAGAACAGACACAAGGAAACAACAGGCACAGTGTGCATGAACTGTGAGACTTCCCCCACTTGAACATAAAGCAAAGGTGAACTGAAAACACACACACTTGGCACAAACTGGAGATGTGTGAGTGGCAGGGATGAGTCCATCCAGCAGCAGTGAGCAGCCTCCATTCCAGGCATCCTCGGGGCACCCGCGGCTCCTCAGCCAGCCCTGGCCCTCCAGCTCTGTATGGTAGTACAAGGGCTGGATCTCCTGGGCAGTCAGGTTGAACCAGCTCCTCTTCGCCTCACACTGCACACACACAAAACAAGACTGCATGGATGAGAAGTGCTCTGGCGAGGTGACACTGTTTTGTCAAATACTGTAAACTGTTTAAATAAATAAAGTTTACCTCAGGGGCTGAATGGAAAAAGGTGGCTTAGATCTAACACATACACTCAGGTACATGTCTAAAGCCCCTACAGGTTGCAAGTTAATTGCATGTCACACTGTTTGAGACACCTGGTGAATTGTAGCACTGCAATGTAAACAGAAAAAATATTTGGCTAGCAGAGACATGTCATTATCTCATGTCCTCCGTCTGCATCTCTCTCAGGTTTTAAAGTAGCACACGTTTCTCTCACACTTGTCAGAGTTTCTCCTTCACTTCATTAAATCCCTGAAGCCATCTGAAGGCGGCAGTGCCATTACGCACAACCGTCATCAGAGTTTACCTTCATTAACTCAAATATTCTGCCTGTAAACGGAGCAGATGTCAAATTACCAGGGCTCATTAATCCTTTGCTTTATTGCCCACCTTCCTTTTTTAAAACAAAAGTGGCATTTCATGTTTTATTCTATAAATGCATTATGGTGCAAACACTGTTGTGCCATTTGCAACATGAGACGCAGCAGAATTATCACTGAAGTAGCGTTGGATTAATGTGATCAGCTTCACCAATCTATTTTTTTTATTATTTGTTTCCTCACACCATCTGCCTCTGGCTGCAGATCAACTTCCCTCAGTACCTGTCCTCTCCAGTAGATAGCCTTCCCAAAGCCCTGGCAGAAGGAGGAGATGAAGGGGAGAGGTGCGGTAGGCCGATGGATGTACAGGTAGTCTGACAGAAGAGCCCAGAACCTGCAGACAGGACACGGCTCTGTTTAAAAACATTTCTGTCTCAGTCTGTGCATATAACTCCACTCACTAACATGCACTGACGGGGTTTTTTGTAAGTTCATGGTTAATGTGTGTATTTACGTCAGTGTTGATAATTGTGTTGATCTCACTTGTCCTGATTCTTGCGGAATTCGGTCTTATCAGTGTGGGTCTCGTACACCCAGCCTGGAGCAAAGATGGCTGCAGAGAAGTTGTGCTTCCGAATGATTTCCAGGGCCTGAAGACGAGCGACACAAGAAGGTGCATTCTGTCAGTGATCTGATAATGATTAACACTTGTTCATAAACAAACACACATTGCCCATGGTGTGTACCTTATTTGTTTCGAACATTCCTCCCACCACCTTGCCTCGGGCAAACACGTCCACCCCTATGTAGACGTCAGCCTGGCGGCCTTGGATCCCACTGTAGTCCTTCATCCACTCCAGGTTCTGCTCTGTCCAGTTGTAGTTGGCGAAGAAACCATCACAAGCATCGAAAAACATCCTGTTATGGAGAGGTTGAGATAAAGTGTCGGATAGGTAAGCTGTTAATGAGCTGACAAATTGTTCTAATCATCTTGGTTGTCTAAATGGACACATTTTAACGGTTGACCAATTTGTTTATATTAAGTTCTGTTACTAATTTTAACCTTCAAAGCATAAAGGAAATTTCTCCACCTGTTGGACTGGTTGAGTTCATTCTGCCATTGTAGCTGTCCGTTCTCGATTACACTATCGTACCACAGGACCTGGCTGCCAGACACTCGCTCGTGCATCTGGTCTGTCAGATAGCGCAGGAACAAAGGCGTGTTCTTCACCGCAGCCGCCTGCAAGCAGAGGACAGCACGCACAGTCTGTTTGTATTCCAGGACATCACATACTCCAGTCAGCACGGTGAAGGTCAAGATACTGAAGAGGAGAAGGCTACTACAGAGATGCTGGCGTGGGTGAACTGTGAAACACTGAGTTAACACCCACAACCTGCTGTTACACCTGCTTTTTATGAGTTACATTTTTTAGCATTATTATTGTTTGTATTATTGTTTATTTTTATCAAGTGAAGGAAGTTATACATCATATTAACATAGACTGGAGTTAACAATTACAATTACTTTCATATGGAAGCCCCTTTGGCAAACTTAAACAACAATAAGAGTCTACAGCTACAAGCTCACAATGACAATGCTAACTAAGTTAGAATTGTGACTTTTAGAAACAAGTCAAGTATCTCATTATTTTTACTTACAAAGTGTAAATTTTGACTTAGTAAATTAAAAGTTTGACTAAGTTTCATAACTTACTATCTCATAATTTTGATTTAGAAAGTCAAAATCATAACTAAGTATATCACTGTTTTGACTTACTTTACTTGGACTATAATGTCTAAGAATATAAGTGTAAGCAGTGAGTGGTATTGTGGCGACAGCCAGTATGAAATCTTACTCACATTGAGGGTGTTCTCTATGTTAATGAGCCAGCCATCGAAGCCGTAACAGTGGCTGATCTGGACCAGTTTATCAGCCACTGCCCGATACGACTCCTCGTCTTTGAGGAAGGCCTCGCACATCATCGCTCCATCTGTCCACTCTGTGATGAAAGTCCCTGGAAAGCAGCCCAATCACAGTGAGAGATTTTATATTTGAGGGCAGACATGAAGACAGGAAGCCTGATCAAGACAGAAAGGAAACTAAAACCAATTCTATTCCAATCGTAATACACAATATCTAAAATCTAAAATACTAACTCAGGATGACTAAACTGGACCTGGTTCTGTTATATTTTGCCTTTTCGCTCACCAAGAACGACAACTCCATGTCTATGTGCAGCATTGGTCCACACAGCAGGAGGAATGGTCACCATGGTGTGAGTGAAGTAGTTGAAAATATCAATGTACTGCCAGTGGTAGAAGGCGTACGGAGCCTCTGCATTTGTCCCCTGGACAAACCTTGACAACAGAAGAATGCATGACATGGCATTAAGGTACATGGATGTGACTGCAGGTACAAGATAAACAAAAGGAAGACAGTCATCTCCAGGAGAAATGTGTGAGAATTACGGACCCAAACTACAGAAATCTTAAAGCAGAATCAGGGAAAATCCATCTGCAACAGAGAACATCCCATTCCCTGCCTGCTGGTAATGTATAAGGGAAAAACACCCTAAAACACACACTAAAAGAATATTTACAGTATGCATCGCTGGTTGTATTTTGCTGTGTGGTGGCCATTTTTCCTGTTCCTGTGGATAATTGGCCAAACATAAACAATGGGCCTCGTGCAAGAACCACTCATACCAACAGTTTTGTTCTTATGTGGCACATAGGAGTGATTTAAGAGAATTTGTGGCATTCACCAACTTTCTTGTGCTTTTTTTAATGTATTTTATGTATGAACGAAATTAACAAGTGGTCCAGACCTGTCGTATGAGTCATGTACAGATAGTCTGCCTCTCGTCACAGGGGAAAACACACATCATAAAAAATAATCCTAAGAAATATATAATGAATATTCTGTTCACCAGATTACCATCATCATGAGACACTTTTTAGATTTCAGGATTTTTAGAGGCATATTTCAGCACAGCAATATACAGTAGTTACAGTAGTTCTCACACTCCTACAGCAGCCTCAGGGTCTTTCTGCAGGTCTCTCTCCAGTATCATCCTCTGATGCACCCGACAGTGTAACATGACCCACTGTAGGCTATAATATCCTCTCATCTAATACCACAGAGACTGTCACATGACTGCCTCTCATATTAGTCACGGACCTCTTTGATTTAGAGAGGTGTTTCTTTAGTATCCATCTCTGTCACAGTGCAGCACTGCTCTGGTGACACGTCGTAGACAGCTGCGCTATCAGTATTTTCTAATTGTTTCAGGTCCTCTAAAACCAGAATACTGACACTGCTACTTTTGTTATCTTTTTGTTTAATGATTTCAAACAGCAGTGCCTGAAACTCTGCAGTGTGAAAGTCCTCTTTTTACTGTTTGGTCACATTTTTGCAAAGGAAACTTTCTCACAAGTGGAGCGGAACAGGTAGCCTGATGTGGCAATTTCAGGGGTGTAGATTATGCTAATGATGAAATCTCATGAATGTGCACATCCTCATGTACAGCTGGTACTGATCAGGCTGAAATGAGCAATTTGAGTGTGTCCAGTTTAGACAGTTTGGTGAATCTGACTTGGCAGACTTGTAGGACCAAACCTCACAGAAAGGGGGGTGTAACTATAAGAGGCAGAGAAAAGGATTTCTCTACTTATTGTAGGCTCAATAGACCAGAAAACACACCTCTAGAAGTTTTTATTTAGCCCTAAATATGCATTCATACCTGTCATCTAGGTATCCACCCATCATGTCATGAGACACCATGGTCCGACGTAGAGAAGAGGCCAGAGAAGGCTCCCGAGGTGCCAGAGGGACTACTGCCACATTAAAGGGGTTTGCCTCGCTTCGTTTCCACTGCAACAGCTCCTCCAAAGTCCCAAGACCACAGGCAATTGGTTCAGTGGTGTCGGCATCGTAATGTTTGGCTGAGAGAGAGAGAGGAAATGAAATATCATGTAGAAAGGAGCGTGAGATGGTTCTTGATGTTTCTGACTGTCTTACAGGTGAACTGGTGATAAAGTCACCTAACCTGGTAGATGTGAGGGCATGTACTTGATGACTTCATGGATACCGCTTGAATCCATTGGTTGATCCAAACAAGACTCCAACCTGATGAAAATACAAGGTGGCAAGTCAAGTCATGCAACTTTACACTTGGAGGCTGATGTGGCAGAAACACCTTTCTGACTTGTTTTTTTTACTTAACTGGCTACTAGTCAAACAGTTTTTCTATGACAGAGGAAGACCTTGCAGCCTTTCCCTCAGACTATTCACTAGTCTCCAATTACAATTAATGCTTTAAACATCCAGTTAAATATCCCTTTAGTTTACCTTCTAGACAAGGCCTATGGAGATTAATCTGGACCATAATCCATTCTTTAACAGTTACAACTGCAGAATTGATGATCAATTAAGAAAAGCATGATCAATTATTAATAGATTACCAACATCTGTCCTCTGTTTGATTGGGCTATTTTCCTTCTTTGAAGAGGAAATGATGATTGGCACATTTTGGTTTGGTAAAATCTTTGCAACATTGTTAATAATCATTCTTTTTTTTTTTTTTTACATTTAAACCAGTCACAGTTAACAGCAAGTTAACTCACTAACTAGCTACTGACAATATGTGCCCATAGCTAAGTAAATATGACTTTAAAGAAGTTTCATTGCCACCGTGTTTCTGTACATTAGAGTTCTACTGACAGTAAGATAGTGAAAGTAAATGAGAAGTACAGTAACGTTACCGGCTGGCTTCACTTTTGTCCCTCTTCACGCCGACATTCTCGTCTTCCTCTCCGTCCTCTCGCTTCCTTCGCAGGGGGAGCTTGTTTCCATCCACAGTCGAAGCCATTTCATTGGATTTAGCTAAGAAACCATTGAATAAACAAACTAAGAAGGTGGAAACAGGAAGTCGTTTTCCACCAGCAGCGACAGAAAAACACTTCCGACCACAAGCCTTCAGAATAAAAGCATAATTTCCATACATTCAAATGTCAAAAACACTAAAGTAGCACAGAATTTAATTTTACATGTCAAATACATTGTTACTTTATGTAAAATGCCGTACTTTAATAATTACATTACACCATACATTTATAACGTAACGTGTCGTGTTCCATTTAAAAGATGAAGTTGAGCTTTTCGCATGTTACAGTGCAGAGCTGCCATAATACAGAGACATATAGAGTTAACTTTAATGTTAATTTTAGTGTTAATCTTAGAGGAATCTTTGCAGTTCAGTGTCCATGAGAGGGTGGACTGAGGCCAGCTGGACAAAGGAACCGATATGTTGTTATTGTGCAGGACCAGACTCTGTCACTATGAGGAGAGTAGTCCCTAACAGGAAACCCACGGAACCACAACATAGGGCACTGAGGGAGGAAGGCAAAGATGGCGGCCGTGAATAATGCTTTCCATGCATGATAGTGCTGTATGAATAATATGTAGCATACAAGTTGAAAAAAACAACAACTGAGTTGAAGTTTAACACTCTAAGACTAAGACTAAGTTTACAACTTACTTACTGTAAAAGTCTAAATGAACCACTGAGGCCACCATCTAGTGAAGTGAGTATGTAAATGATGTAGGCCTATCTAGCATAATATCAGAGACATACTGTATATAACACATTATACAAGGCTGAAATGAAAATAAATCCCCAAAGCCCAAAATCAGACTGTCAGCACCAGAATTAATAAATGAACAAGTAAAGAAGAAAATGTACAGGTGCCCGCTGGAAACATTTACAGCTCTTAAATGTTCATTATTCGGAGCTTTTCAAACAATATAAACAGGTAGAAACATTTTAAATTGTGTATTCTTGTTTGTCAGATATATGACAGTTAAACATGAAGCACAGACGAGGTTTGAAGTGTCACTTGGAGTGGGCTATGGGCACCGAAAGGAGTGGAGGTGTCAGTTGAACTGGTAGCGAAGAAAGCAGCTGGCGGGAAGGGGTTAATCAGGCAAAACTGAAGTTTCAGTTGGGGTGAAAGCACTAAAAACTGTTGAACTGTCAGTTGAAGTGTAATCACTGAAAGCAGCTGAACTGTCATTAATGAAAAGCAGTATAAGCCCTGACAGCAGTCGAACTGGAAGTTTTAGTGTAAGCGATGACAGCAGACGTGCACTGAACACTTGTGTGAGTTGAAGCATTGATACAGTTGATACATCAGTAGAAGCAGTGGTTTGACTTTACTTGAGTATTTCTAATACAGTATATGCTACTCCACTACATACAGGGAAATATTGTACTTTTTACTCAATCATATTTATTTAGTTTAGATTTAGTTACTTTAGCTATTCTAGCTTTCACATACAAAACATCTGATCAGCAAATCAAATATGATGCTTTTTATAGATTAGACTAGCCAACGGGAAATCCAACATCAGCCTTCCCTTGCAAGATTCATTATATAAGAGATCAGGTGGTTACATCAAAAAGATGGCTTTCATGCACACCTTGGGTCACAAAGGTGCGTTTTACATGTGGAGGATTGATCTTGCCTCTGGATCACTGTCCAAGGTCCTGATGCTGCGACCCCCATGATACAGGAGATGCCTGACTGATCAGAAAGACTCCATGGGAGGGAATTCAGGGTGAGGTGAAAATATTGCAGTGCTCCATCTCTTCAGCAGAGCTGGGGCCTGGTCCTGGTTCTGTAAAAACCTTTATTAAGTAGCTCATTAGTCAAAATTAGAGAGTGGCTGTATTTTCACCTCTTTGTTATGTTTGCAATAAATGTTTGTTGTTTTGGAGATCTTGGGGGGAGGGTGTTGTATGTTTTGTTTAATGTCAAGAGGCGGATCCAATGAAAATACAAATAAGGCTGGGGAGGGTCTTGCTTTTTAATCAATTTAAATATAGGATTCCCCTCTGCACCCAAATAACTTTCCTGCTGTCCTTAATAAAGTGTTATACCCTAACAGCAGACTGTGAAAAGTCAGACTGAATGATTCAATCAATCAAGGGGGGACTACAAAAATATCCAAGAAAAAGTGGGCCAGAGACCATAATCTGATCCAATCAATGCAAAACCAAACAATCAGTGTTAGTTGAAAGTCTGCTGTTACTTTTATCACCAGATATTTTCAGGTTCAGTTGTTTTCTATTTCACTAATATGAGCTAAACTTTCATCTCATATTACAGTTCACAACGATCCACAGCTGAGGACGTGCAGAGACCGCGCCTGTTAGCGATCACGGTGTCTGTTGGCGGCTCTTTACCGAGAAGCTCTCTGTCAGTGTCCTCCCTCATCACCCAGCAGGGAAGTGATGTCAGACGCACCCAGCAGATCACTGAACAGGATCCCAACAGAGCGGAGACTGCGAGACGGAGAGGATCCGAGCTAAACCGTAGACGTAACCTTCTCAAAATCCATCTTCATCCGCGGGTATCTAAAGCGAACTCTTCTCAAAAACAGCGAGAGCAGAAAGTACACACTTCAACCTTTCTAACAAGCACCGTATTAGCACAATATGAGGTTAGAGGTATTTTAAAACAAGTGGCGAAAGATTGTGAGAGCCGACTTCATCCGGAGACAACACACAGAGGACACAATTCATCTCTCGAAGAGACTTTTGGATGTTTCGCCTCTTCTGGCTTTAAACACGCTTTTGGGCTGTAAACCTGAACGTTTTTGGATATTTTGGAGCTAGCGAGCCTGCTTGCTAGCCGACCACAGATCGCTTATCATGGAGTTGAGAGTGGGAAACCGATATAGACTGGGCAGGAAAATTGGAAGTGGATCATTTGGAGACATCTACCTGGGTAAGTTGTAGTCATAGAAACGAGCTGTCTTGTTTCCATTTGTTTCTATGTACCTGAACCTGCTACATGAAGCTTTGTCAGCTGGTTTCCTTTCCGGGGTTTCAAACCCGAGCTGATGGTCAATCAGCTGTTCAGTGTTTAGTGTTAGCAACATTAGCTGCTGAGCTAGCAGTCTGTGTAGCAAAGCTGTTAGCACTAACAAGACGTCTGTTAGCTACCTTGTAACAATTCATAGTAGCTGTTAAACGGTGTGTGTGCTCAGTGTGCTCTGCTTGGGTAACACTCATGATGTACACACACACACACACACACACACACACACACACACAGTGAGCCGTGTAGACGACAGGAGTGGACACTGAGGGCTACAGGGGCTAAACCCTTTATCACCAGTTAGCTAGCTAACCTAGCTAATGTTTGAGTTGGCTCTGCCTGCACTCACCAGGAAGCAGCAGTAATAGTCCAGGAACAGACTAGCTGGCCAGGCCAGAAGCTTTACTGCTAAGTCCCTGAAGTGGTAAACGACATGTAGCTAACCTCTGAACACAACAGGCCCGGTCAGCCTCCTCATCTGTTCCCTTGTAAGAGAGTTAATCAGCAGGCTAGTTACATCAGAGGTTTCCAGAGGTCTACAGTTTAATTTCACAATAATCTGAGTTCCCTGTGACAGTAACCAACATATTAAAGGTGTGAGAGTCTGTAAGACTTCATGTGATCAAATGTGGCTCTGTGGCCTTGTCAGCAGCAGCTGAAGTGTCTCTGACATGAACATGGTTAGCATACTGCTGCTTGTTTAGTGCCTGAGGGGACATTTTCATATATTACTGCTTTTCATCTCCAAAGTGCCCAGGGCTGTGGCCTATTGATTGGGTAGTGTTGTAATAATTGATTGGACGTGTTACCTCTCACTGAAGGTAAAAGGTTGAATACATTAGGTGTGCTGGTCAGAGATGATTCACTACAGTAGCAGAGTGGATTTAGATTGGCCGCGAGCAATGATGCTGTTATCATTAATGGTCAGAGTGGGAAGTTCATAGGGACAGTGGGAAGTGCATCATTACTGAGCTCTGTGCATTTGATGTACAACATCCAGCCATAGATAGCATGGGTAATGGCAAACATAGATATGTAAAGATGAAGCAGTCTCATTAGAATATACACTGACTGTATTAAACACCAGGGACATCTCCCTGACAGTGAGGTCCACCACCTTCATTGTAATACATCCTTTGGTGGCCATATTGGAGGTCCGCAGCTCTTGGCAACAGTGGTTGAGAACAGCTGATCACATTTCCAAGCTTAAGACTTAGTCATCTGAACAACAATAGAGAGGAGACATTGTTAATTCATGAAGTGTTTTTACTGGCTGTGGACCGATCACTTCATCACTGATATCTAATTAACCCGGAGAGAAGAATACACAAGTCTGGCTGTTGGCACTCACAATATGATTTAAGAATGATACAATGTAATATTATTAGTATTACACAGAATTATGGGCACTACCGTTATTTAGTAGGGAATACATTTGGGGAAGTTTAATTTCATCCCTCTTAATAAAACTATTATTTTCAGTATTAGTAAATCAATCAGTCATTTTTTCCTATTAGTAGTTTGTCCATAAAATGTCTGAAAAAAGTGAAAAATGCTCATGTAAGTCTAAGGTTACATCTACATATTGCTTGTTTATGAGACTTTTGTCCAAGACGCAGGATATTCAGTTTACAGTGATATAAAACAGAAAAGCAGCAAATCCTCACATGTGACTTTTACTTTTGTTTCCATTTGTTTAAGGAACATATTGTTAGTTTTGTTTGTGAGATCCTGTCTATTTTCCACAGGACCTGTTGATTGGCCTGATTACATTCTCACTTTGTGTTTTTTGTCCTCACTCATCTCCCCCTCCCCTCTGAGTGGCTGTAACTAATGTGACGTAACACTGTTACTCAGCCTGAGCAGTGCGTGGCTCTTTAAAAACAAAGTGCCTGACCCACCCTGCAGTTCAGGTTTTTGAAGTGTAATGGAAATATTTTGTGCTCATAGTAAATAATAGTTTTTTTTACATGTAACACACCAAAGACATTTGAATAAAGGTCAGTCTCTTAGGAGACATGACAAAAGAAATGAAGGAACTTTAAAATGTGTAGAGAACAAAAGTTTGACAGTGGACTGTATGGCCCCTCAACGCCTGATATTAGATGTACTTTTCTTTCGCAGTAAGTCCCACATTAATGCTCCCACACAATGTGTGAGCAGCCTGGTGTGCCAGGGCTGTCTGGGTGGTGGATTCTGCTTGTATTGGTGTGAGAGGCTGTTTGTTATTGGCAGAAGGAAGAGATGAGGTCAGCTCTTGGATTGAAGCCTTGCCCTCTATGTACTGTGACTGGGTACAAGTGTGGACTGTCAGATATTCAGGACCGCTAGAATAGTTTGTGATCTTTCCAGAGGGTTGTCATGAGTGTCGTGATAAATGTCACTCATTCTAACAGTGTGCATGAATCCGTTGCAGTTCCCGTCAAATGGCTGAGTCAAGCTGTAGTTCCACAAAGATTTCCTGTTGAAAGTTCTATTGTGTTACGTGGTGCATAATGTGCACATTTGGTTCATGTTGAAACAAGCTACAGACATCCGGATGCTGTGTTTGTCATCGTGCAAACTCCCTGAACTGGATTTTTGAATTTTGATGGTTACTAAGGCTGTGTTGGCAGTGTGCTGGACGATCAAGTACATGCAAGAGCACACTCCTAGTAGATAACTTTTTGACACAAGCGGCAACACAGTATTATAAACTGTTGTGTGGTCTTTTGCTATCTGATGTAGCTTTTAACTCTTGGATCAATCACTGAAACTGGACTTCCTGGATCTGGTCAGTGGTACCTTAAGCAACACTTCCACACCAAGGCAGCCCCTTACATTTTTTACGCAGTGCCATTTTTGGTCTGAACACATGGTCAGGAAAACTGCGTAGGGACACAGCACAGCACAGCTTCAGTCTATTACCTGTTTGACAAGGACTTATGTAACAGATACTTAGCGTGTGATATCTTGGTAAACTGAACTGGTTCCAGGAGTGTGTGCTAAAAGGGATGGGCTCACTTATGTAAGCAAAGCTAACAGTGAAGTTGTTTTACAGCTGCAACAATAACAGAGAACTTAAGACATGCTCAGACCCAATGCTGGTGGTGACTCAGTTTTGATGACGCCTTTTAGTGCTGCCGTTCTGCTGCTTGTGAAGCTTTGTGGTTGGATTGTGTGAAAAGTTCTAGTGTTTATAGTGGCTATGTTGACGTCACCTCAGACAACTACTCCTCTGAAACTTTGGAGTTGAGAAATCTTGTCTCAAGTTTTTTGCTTGCAGTTGCAAACTGAAGGTTCCTTTCAATACATTGCATACACTTTCTGCTGTAAACATAAAATACAGTTAGTGATGTCTCGTGAATGCTGCAGTAACACATCCTACAGTAACAGGTTTGATGTGGTCCTTGTCTTTAACGCAGACCCCACAGCTCCCAGAAGAGGATGAGCTTACACTGCAGTCGTTGACATTCTCTGTGCAACATGTTGCATCTGCTAGTTCACACCTCCCACAGTGTGCTGCTACAGTATTCAGGGAAGGGGATTGTTAGCATTCTGTGGCTGCCTCGCATCACATCATCCTTCTTATCGTGTTCCCTGTGTCTGTGCTGTGACTTTCTAAGTGACACTTCCGAATGAGTTAAATTAGAGCCAGGCTTCTGTGTTCAAGTTTCTACTGTGATAATTAACATGCACATACTTGAGTGCCTGAGTGGCATGAGATAGTGTTTACTTATTAGCAATAAAAAGTTGTTGTTCTCTAAAGTGGTTATTTCTACAGACTGCTTACTGACGTAGATACAGTTACAGTAAAGATTACGTGTGCGTCTTGGAGAGATGGATGCATGTACACCTTTTCAAGATCTGGCTTTAATGCGTCTGCTCCGCCGGAGGTGGTTTGAGCAATTGGATTTCAATCTGTCTTGAACGCATTTACACTTGGCTTTTTAGAGATGGGATAGCTATCCAATCTGCCCAAGGCGCATGAAGTGACAAAGTGTGACTGGGGTCTTAGTATTTTGCCTCTGTTGCCGTTTGTGAACCAGTGTAGAGGGGATGTGTCTGAACATGTTTCCAGAGATACACATACGTACAAACTGTCCTACCGATAACACACACATACACTCACAACCTCTCCTCTCTGAGAAGCCCAGCGAGGGGCTGCATTCCCCAGAAGAATCTGTCCAGACAAATCACATTCCTATGATGCAATAAAGCAGACAACACACTGAAATGTGTTGCTCAGACTGTAAAGAGCCTTTGCAGACATTTTCAGTGTTGTTGCTGACTGATTGTTTGGAAGAACAAAACTAGAACAACAAGTCATTGTGGGTGTCTTTGTGTATGTTTCAAAATGTTGGGCTGAAACTGAAATTGAGTGACAGATAAACAAGGGTTATTCTACTCTTTGGCACACAAACTGTATATTAAATCTATAAGCAAACAACATAATGACAGTCCGTTATAAGATCCAAAATGATGCCCTAAAATGTTTACTTAATCTACAAACTGTTGCAGAGTATTCAAATGACAGTGGCGGGAAATCGAACGAAGAAAGCAAATCTACAAGTGAAGGTGGGCGGCAGTGTTTGTTTGATAAACGACTTAAACTGATCGAGTCATTTTCTGTTGATCGACACAAACACTACAGTTAGACTATTACACAGGCATTATTGGCATCACACATCACTCATAAAACTGCCTTAATGTGATGTTAAATATTAAAGTAATCAAGTTCATCATAAATGGCTACATGACCTTGTAGGTGCACATGATCAGTCAACTAGAGCTGAAAGGATTAATCGATTAATTGATTAGTAGATAGACCCGAAACTAGTCTAGCAGCTGTTTTGATAATTGATTTATCGCCTCAGTCATTTTCAAGCCAAAATGCCATTCTCTTGTTCCAGCTTCTCAAATGTGACACTTTTCTCTGTTTTTGTATCAGAGTAATCTGTCACCAGTCATCTGCAAATATTGTTTTGCACAGAAAGTCTTTTTTTTTTTTAAAAATCCTTGTGAAAATGCTCATTTGAAATAATATGCAGCCCTTTTTTATATAAAAAGTATATATCCAGCATTTCATTAATACAACAAATACATGGGAAAATGTACAAGAAAATAAACCTACACACAAAGAAAAAAAGGCGAAGAAAAGAAATGAAAATAAAATGCAGTTTGACCTTGAAATAAATAAATAAATGGAGTGGAAGAAAACGGAATAAAGGTCCAATTTGTGCCCATAATGGGGCCCATTTTATAAATAATTTCTGCCATTTAACATAGTGATTATAAACTGGACTTAAAAACTTTAATGACAGTTTTTCATATGCTGTTATCTGTCCAACCTGAGTAATCCACTCATCAACAGTAGAGATAAAGGATGTTTTCCATATATTGGTAATAAGTTTATGCCTCACTTCTCTCACCTCTGTGGAGAAACAAAATGTCATCCCCAATACTAGGAAGTCGAGTGGAATTTTGTTGTTGTAATTTGGGTGAACTGACCCTTTAAAGTCACTATCCAGACTGATTTGGATATGGATTTGGGTAGCCAGCCAGAGGCAGATCAATGGCTTTTAATTTAGTTGCATAGATGATTTGCAGCAGAATTACCTTGTGCCAGCTTGAGCTGTTGTTTTCCTGCCTCATTGCAAAGCTAAACAGCAGCACCCTGCTACATGCTGCACAGCCACATACACACAGGCTTTTCTTCAGCATCGTTTTAACACTTTTGTGTTTAAGTTATACAACATATCAGCTTTAAACTGAGTCATGGCCCACATTGTGTGCCTCGCCTTTGTGAGTGCTGCTCAGGCCGCCCTGATGACATCATACACAGAAATCAATGATGCTCCATTGGTGCTGCTGTTAGCCTACACGATTGAACTGCTGCCCATATGAGACCATGTGCATGCGAAATATGGGATTACGTAACCTGGTGTCCAGTTGCTGTGTTTATGTGGAGGGAACTAAACCCCATAACCATATTTAGGAAAAAAGCAGCTGAAGAACTGGTTTGTTGGCTCACACAGCAGCAGACAGTGGTCTCAGATAGACAGTTCCCAAAATCCTCTTGTCTGTTGAAGCAGTTAGATGAAAATGTAATGAAAGCTGTGAGGAATTTGAGTTGTGCATGCAAGTAGATACATGAAAGAAGAGCAGGGTACATCCAGTGCACACTGTTGGTTTCTCTTCCATTTGGGCAGGCTTTACTGTGTTATATATGTCTTTAGATCTAATTTGCTTCATACAACTGATGGACTTGGATAAACATGATCTAAAGACGTGATATACATTGGACTTTGACCTGACAGCAATAACCATTTGACTTATCTGTACTCCATGCTGCAGATTAGATACTGTTACATTTGATAAATCAGCTCCACAAGAGGGGCCAGAGCCAGCTCTACTTCCTGTTCTACCAGTCTGTGGTGGCCAGCGTGATCTAATATGCTACTGTGTGCTACGGACGGAGCGTGAAGGCGAGAGACGCGAGCAAGCTCAACAAGCTAGTTAGATTGTAGTGATTGTAGGAGGTGGACTCTCTGGAGGCGGTGACGGGGAAGACGGTGCTGTCCAAGTTGGTTAGCAACCTGAACAACATCTCCCACTCCCTCCACGGCATGCTGGTTGAAAAGACAAGTGTCTTCAGCCAAAGACTCGTATCCCCAAGGTGTTCCACCGAGCAGCACAGGAGATCATTCCTGCCGGAGGCCATCAAACTGTTAAACTCGTCCCCACTCTGTCACTGTATGGACAACAGTGGCCTGGGAGGCTGCTGAGATCTGACTCTAACATGTGCAAAACATTCTCTGAACTCATAATTACATCCATTTTGCACATTGTATGTATGCTTATGTGTAAGGGTATACTATTTTGACTTTTTAACTCTTATGTTAGAACTTGTGTTTTTGATACTTGTTTCTTTGCGCTATTCTTGTTCAGCGTGCTTTCGCTCGTGTACTGCTGCTGTGACATGAGAATTTCCCCCCGGGGATGAATAAAGTATCTGTCCATTTATTTATGTACTCTGGTAAATGTCTGGAAGGTCATGCTACTTTGCTACATTCCTAAAGAAAAAGCATGTAATGTGTTTCCATGCAGCTCACTTCCCTGTCTCTTTCTGTCTGTCTGTCTAGGTACTGATATCTCTGTTGGAGAGGAGGTAGCCATCAAGTTGGAATGTGTGAAGACCAAACACCCACAGCTCCACATAGAGAGCAAAATCTACAAGATGATGCAGGGTGGAGGTACTGTATACTCTTAATACACCATGTACACACACCCTGCCTCTCTGTTAAGTGTTGTTTGTGCTTCTATGAACTAAGTACTCATCAATATTTGCAAGCACTTAAAAATGTGTGCCAGCATCCATTTATCATTGTAAATCATTAGCTATATAGAAAGTGATCAGTGTTTGGTTCCTCTGACAAACACTGTATATTGAGTTATCTGAAGAGCTAACTGAAGGTAGGTATTGGTGTGTGTGTGTGTTCAGCCCATCTTAAAAAAGTATCTGATTTGTTATCGTGGCCCAAATTTCCTTCCTGATCACTGTGGATGTTTTCAAACTCGACTGTGAATGGCGAGTTTGGAGAACATGTCTGGCTTGACCACCCCCCCCCCGTTCACACAAACACTAAAGACATGACAGAGTGCCATTTAGTGTTGTCATGATACCAAAAGTATTACTTCGATATTGATACCTGCCTAAGTATTTCGATACCGATACTGAAATGATACCAGGACAAAAAATAAAAACACCAGGAAAAGTAATAAATGTGACGGCCCTGCACACTACAGTAGTGCACTAAAGTAGACTGAACACAAATGACTCAATACGCCTCTTTAGCGGAGGTCTGCGCTCTACTGAAGGCATTTTCTAGTAATATTAGAAATAATTATTGACAAAAACGTACATGCCATGATTACCATTACCAGTACTGATTGAGTATAAACTGATCATTTATACTGGTGTTGTTGATCTGCATACTTGTGAATGCCTAATTTTTAGCAGCTTGCAAGTTGTGGTAAAGTTAACGTTACCAGTGTAACGTGTGCATCTGTGGACCATGAATGTCTGTACAAAGTTTCATGGCAGTCCATCCAATAGCTATTTCAGTCTGGACCAAAGTGGTGAAGCGACCAACTGACCACCATCCATAGAGCCACACCGCCAGCATGGCTAAAAAGCAGTTGCATGGAAGCGCTTTGGTCGGGAATTTAACGACTTTGGCGTGCACCAGTGTAGCGGCACTGGCAACATGAGAGAAGAACTTCCCAATCTGAGCTGAGTGCCCACAAGCTTGAAACATGGGAGAAGCAAGAAAGAATCTGTCACTCTGAGTCTGTATGTGTCAAAACTAGTTTTCCTTTGCTGGCTGATGAATTCACTCTGGCCTTGTTAGTTTTTTCTGTCTTCAGAGCAAACAGTGTACTTGACTGAGCATGTACAAGAGACGGTTGGTCTCTGTAGGCTCAACTCTGCACACACATGCATTTGTATTTTAGTTCCAGCATGGTAGGATTTATTGGGACATGGTGGCTGACCCAGACTGTGGGACGTATTTGCGTTTGTATGTATATAAATAGCTGATGCAGAGTGTGTGTGTGTGTGTGTGTGTGTGTGCGCGCAGTACTAGGTGCTGAGCAGCAGCATTTTGTTGCTGTCTGCCTGTAGAAGGAAATGCCAGATGGCCTCCTCGCCTTGGCAACGTCAGCCAATTACCAGCTACTAAACCAGCTGGCCTCTGCCTTAACACTCCTCCTGTGTGTGGGGGCATGGACACTATGTGCATGATCAGGCCTTTCAAATTTTAGCTATTTTTATTCTCTGCAGTAGCATTATACTGGCCTGCATCAGACAACTATTAAAAAATCTGGGCCGGTGTATGTGCGGCAGAGCAGGTTAAAACAGATGTGTACTTTCAGTATTTTGGAAATGTATGATGATAAGTTGATAAGAGATACAAGGTCTGTAACAAAACACAAACTATCTTTATAACACGAAAACCTTCAGAGTCTGATGGATTCAGCATGAATACAATTATATATTCACATGTTAGTGAAAAGTAGGACTTAAAAGCTTTGTATACAGAAGCTAAAAGTAACTTTCTGCAAATGTTAAGTTTGGTACTTCAGTGACTTCAGTGTTTTCGAAAATAAGGACTACAATTATGTCTACCCACAATGCCCTCCCTCAGGCATTAAATCAGGCTATGCAGGCTTTGCTTCTGAGCGTTAGAAATAATGCTCACATTAAACACATTCATATTAATCATAAAAAATGCAATATGTATCATATTAACAGAGCTGTTAAATACAAGAATTTCTGGTGAGTTTGAAAGACAATGAATCACAAAATATAGAAATGACAAATTAAAATCCAGAAGCTTTCTAGTAAATATTTTAAAGAAATGTTTCATTTAGAGGTTGATCCCCTGAGAAACACGGAAACAATCAAAACATGTATTTGAATTCCAAACAAATATTTTAAGGGACCTCCACAGATGGTTCTCAATCAAACTGGTAACTTAATCCTCCTTTAACTCATTTTAAGAATATAAATAGCACATCTAATGTTATCAACATCGTTATTCATCATGGGGAATGATCTTTTAATATGCTTTCTGCTTCTTGCATAATGGGGGACACAATAAATGATGGGCAGTCTTAATCATGACAAGGTGTACATTAGGGTTGCAACTAAGGATTATTTTCATTATCGGTTAATCTGACAATTATTTTCTTGATTAATGGATTAATCATTTAGTCTATGAAATGTCAGAAAGTAGTAAAAATGCCCATCCCAGACTCTCAGAGTCCAAGGTGACATCTTCAGATCTCTTGTTTTGTGTGACCAACAGTCCAAAACCCAAAGATATTTAGTCTACAATTATATAAAACAGAGAAAATTGACACATTCCCACATTGGAGAAGCTGCAACCACCAAATTCTGGGCATTTTTGCTTGAAAAATGACTTAAACAAATGATAACAACTGAGGGATCCAGATGGGTGACAAATTAAAGTAACACCTTGTATAATTGGTGTTGGTAAGGTGTTGGTTCACCACAAGCCTACAGAACAGCCTCAGTGCTTGTTGGCATGGGTTTTTGGTTTGTTTGATCGCCAAGGAACAGTGCCGCTGGATACATGTTGTAGCTTCCAAACATCAGGAAAATGGTTTATGACTACACCAACTTCCTTTGCCTTTTCAGTGGATGCAATCTTCAGTTCAGCCGACATGCAGGAAAAAACATTTTTATATAACACAGGATATAGTTACACCCAAATTTGAAAATATCCAGAGCACTTATAACTTTACAATCCCTTTCCATCACAGTACTGAATCAATAGGTAAATGTAACCTTTTCCCTCTCTTTCCTGCTCCCTCCTCTCCTCTCCTCCAGTGGGTATTCCAACAATAAAGTGGTGTGGGGCAGAGGGCGACTACAATGTGATGGTGATGGAGCTGCTGGGGCCCAGTCTGGAGGATCTGTTCAACTTTTGCTCTCGGAAGTTCAGCCTCAAGACAGTCCTGCTTCTGGCTGACCAGATGGTGAGGAAGACAAACGACGGGGAAGGGGTGGTGCAAACTGGAAGTTACTGGTCATAGGAACTGTGTAGTTGCTAGTTTAACTTGGGGGGAGGGGGACCATTGTTATTGTGAAAACAGTGTCCTGGAGTTGTGAGTCTGTTCTTATTCTGTAAACATGACCATCACTTAGACGATTGGCTGCATCTATAGTAAACCTCTACATTGAGTTTTGAAATGAAAATCTTCGAGATTACAACTTTAAGAAATAAAAGAATGAATCTGACTGCATCCCACCATATTTGCATGTCAAGACTGACATCAGACTCTCTCCCACTCTCCGCTGTAGATCAGCCGTATTGAATACATCCACTCCAAGAACTTTATCCACAGGGACGTGAAGCCAGACAACTTCTTGATGGGGCTGGGCAAGAAGGGCAACCTGGTCTACATCATTGACTTCGGCCTGGCCAAGAAATACCGCGACGCCCGCACACACCAGCACATCCCCTATCGCGAGAACAAGAACCTGACCGGCACCGCCCGCTACGCCTCCATAAACACACATCTGGGCATCGGTAAGACCAGTCCTTATAGGGTCCACACAATCCTGACGTATGCCGTGAATGTATAGACCCCTCCAGGCTGCTGATCTGACTTTATCCTCTCTGTGTCTACAGAACAGTCCAGAAGGGACGACTTGGAGTCGTTGGGCTACGTCCTCATGTACTTCAACCTGGGTTCTCTGCCCTGGCAAGGCCTCAAAGCTGCAACCAAGAGGCAGAAGTACGAACGCATCAGTGAGAAGAAAATGTCCACACCCATTGAGGTCCTGTGCAAAGGCTACCCATGTACGTTCAACTGCTCCCTGCCATCTATTATTAGTTCTCTGTAGGATGTTAACAATCATATACTAACTTTGATCCAAACCAAATTCTCATTACTTAAAGCTGCACTTCAACATACACCACTTTTAATATCTGGATGGAAGTCAGTGTGTTTTTGTCTTTGTTGAAATATTTGCCACAAAGCTGCAGTGTAGGCCGTGTGTATGAACTTTCCCGTCCTCCTCGTCCCCACAGCGGAGTTTGCCACCTACCTGAACTTCTGCCGCTCTCTGCGGTTCGACGACAAGCCCGACTACTCGTACCTCCGCCAACTCTTCAGGAACCTCTTCCACAGACAGGGCTTCTCCTACGACTATGTCTTCGACTGGAACATGCTCAAATTTGTAAGTTGTACCCTCACATTGAGGGGATTCAGTTCATTCTTTAGTCCTCTCCAAAGTCAGTCACTGCATCATTTTTGCTTCCACGGTCGATTACAATTGAGTGGGTGCACTCGGAGGCCTTTCTCAATACTCTATACAATACTTTCTCTTTTTGTACAAGGTTAACTTCCCAATCAAAAACACAAACCTTAACTTTACATTCAGCCAAACTAATTCTGCCAGCAACAAACGTTACAGCAAATATTAGCAATTTTGACTTTGAGACTGAGTTTTACTCCCCAAAAATTATATCTTAATTGTTATGGGCAGCAGTCGCTCAGTCCGTGGGGACTTGGCTGGGGTCACTACGGAGTGTGGACTGGTAGCTGGAGAGGTGCCAATTCACCTCCCGGGCACTACCGAAGTGCCCTTGAGCAAGGCACTGAACCCCTAACTGCTCGGGGTGCCTGACTATGTGGCAGCCCCATCACTCTAACATCTCTCCCCAACAACAGCATGTCTGTAGGTCCGGTGTGTGCATGTGTAAAATAATAATGGAGTGAAAAAATTGAATTTCCCCAAGGGGATTCATAAAATGTGTGTGTGTGTGTCAGGGTGCCAACAGGGCCGTGGAGGATGCAGAGAGGGAGCGTCGGGAGCGGGAGGAGAGGCTGAGGCACAGCAGGAACCCCGGGGCAAGGGGCATGGCCTCAGCCTCAGGAAGAGCCAGGGCAGCTCAGGACGTCGCAGCCCCCTCACCGCTCAACCCCGCCTCACACACAGGTCAGAGCACACACGAACACACACACTTTTCACAGGAAAAAAGGAAAGCTGGAAGGTTGTTTGTTTTAGCAATCCAGTGTTTGTATTGATTTCATCAATTGTAATTTGATGTGTAGTTTTTGAATGCTGGGAACAGAAAATAAAGACGCTATTATGTTGGGTTTTGTTCATCACCAGACTTCTCTGACTGAAGACTTTTTTCCCCCCACATGGTTGATTTGTTAGCTAATCACTGTGTGGCTCTGTAAACCACTACAGTGTTGCCATCCACTGATTACATTTGATTTATTTTCCCTTTTTGTCTTTCAGGTTTGGAGAAGGAGAGGAAGGTGAGCATGCGTCTTCATCGTGGGGCACCCGTCAACATCTCCTCCTCAGACCTGACAGGACGCCAGTCGACCTCGCAGGTAACACAGACACACACACACACACACACACACAAACACACACACAAAGAAACAAACTGTGCTTAGTTAGTTATCTGCAACTAGGTCTGATGTAGTAAGCTACTTATCAGCCGCAGGGCCTGAAAAAGATTCGTTGGATACGAGAAATACCCCCCAGTCAGTGGGTAATGGGAATTAAAAAGAACAAAGGGAGGACTTTGCATTGCATGACAGTTATTATTATGAATTAAATAATCTGGGCTCAGTTGCCTAACAAAGATTGTCATGTCTGCAAAAAAGGAACCATATGTCACAAGAGAACACATTATGTTTCAGGATGTACACATATTTATCCGACAGGACAAAGCACTTCCCTTTTCTCTGTTACCATATGTTAGTTTGTTCCCCTTTTTTGCAGCAGCAGTAGTTTTGTAACAACAGAACTTAGTGAGACAGACCAATGAGAGCAATTGAGATCAAGATAAATAAGCATTTGTCTTGTGGTTTAAGAGCATTCTCCACCAGCAGCGCTCTGCCTTTCAATGGCTTCATTAGAGCCTTTGTTCTTTTCTTTCTTGTGGACCTAGTGCCCCCCCAGGAGGTCAAAGAGTGTAACAGCCAGTCAGAGTCTAAAAAAGATGTTTACTTCAGTCTACTACAACCAACCGCTGTAGGTCTACCAACCAGTTTAGGTGTAAGAAGGTGGCTAAGTGTCTCATTTGTTTCACTTTTGTTTTCAGTCACCCTGAACAGTGTCAGCCTTAAACCTGAATGGGCTTTTTTAGGTGAAGCTAAAGATTTATTATTATGAAACACATTAGACCAGTTTAATTAGTCTGTGCTGATGTGGGTTTGGAATCCAAGCCTGCTTTTTTTCCTTTTAAAATGAGTAGTATTTGTGGTATGTTTGTCTACTTATCATGAGACGTGATTTAAAGAGTCGTCCTAATGAGACAATCTAAACTTTCTGTCTGTATCTTTATATCTCAGCAGAGCTGCCTTACAACAATTTCCCCGTTATAACCTCACAGTTTTTCAGAATTTTGCTTTGCTTTTTTTTCCTGACAGAATCTAACTCAACCAAATTATTTTATCACCGTAATGAAAAAAAAATTATCCAAAATTCAGGAGGAATTGTCTGTGATAGTTGCAACTATGACTTAAATTTGCATGCTGATGTCTTGACTGAAATCCACACTGAGCTAAAGTAATCTTTTGTCATGTCTACGAATTCTGCTGCTGTGCTGTCGTGATTTAAGCGCAGCTCATGAAAAACCCAAATCCTGTTGAGTAATTTAAATCATTTGCATGCATTAAAGGTGTAGTCTGCAGTTCTAATCCAATAGACTTTTTGTCTAATTCAGTGAATATCTCCTCACAGTCCGCTAGCTGTCCATTCTGTGTGCGCGCTGAAAAAACAGTCCGGTGTTTGTACACAGCCCTCGCTCTGTAAATGGGAGACAAACAGAGCGGCTTGGGCCGAGCCACCAACCTGTTCTCATTCCCAGGCCATCAAATACTGACGCTTTGTCACAACTACATTACGCTTTCTAATGCTGTGTCTTACTCGCACAAGTTTGATCATTTATTTTTATTGTGAATATTCGCCTCTCCATCTGTCTCCGGTGAGTGACAGTTTCATAATTGGTGTGTCAAAATCAATAAATATTAACTGTATCTAGCAAGTCACACGTCGGCTGAATTAATCTGGCTTACTACAGCGGTATGATCCCAAAATAAACAGATTTTGCTATGATTTAATTGCAATAAACGGATCAAAAGAATGAGGAAATAACTACATCATGATGCCGACTTGTAAAAAGTCTGAATTGATGCTCTGTAAGGTCTGTCCGCGAGATGACAAGCAAATAACTTGTTGCTTGTTTTCTGAATGGAGTTCGGATCGATTGGGGCTCGTTGCCTTGGAAAAGCACGTCCATGAATTTCTGAAGGAGCACTGAAGGGAGGGGTGTATCTGTTTGGCTGTTGAGTTCAAATAGCAACAAGCTTTCTCCAGGATTGCAGACTACACCTTTAATCTACATGGCTATGACAGTTTCTTGTGTATACGTATAAAACCAGACAGTTACTGGTATTGTTATTGCGGGGCTTGCTTGTCCATTTAAAGCAGTGAGTTAATTTCATTTTAAGGGGTCAGTTCATCCAAAAACATTCCACAGATGCAGGCTGGTCGTTCAATAAGACTTTGCATTAAAACAGGAATTAGTTCATTTGTCCGTCTTTCACATTATTGTTTAGTTTGTGTTTGTTGTATCATAGTTCTTGTTTTTAAGTGTTACTTTTTATTTTGTTTTACACTCGTTTTCATCATGAAAAAAAAGGTTGTCAACCAATATTTTTCATTGACAAAATGAACAGTGATGTGACACATTGACACAACAGCTGTAACTTTCTTTCTTGATGCACCTTAATTTTCACAAGCAACCTGCTCTAAGATCCCAATCCTGATGTTGTTCCATGAGATAGTGATATCATATGAACAAAAGTCTAACTGACAACTATAATCAAAGGGAAGCTGCTCGATTGTTTCACAAGAAAAGGCTCACCTCTCTGTTGGTCTTGTTGAACCACAACACGCCGTCTGCTCACAGTATTAGGCCTAGTCCACACGTACACAGGTATTTTTTTTAAAACGTAGCTTTTTCGATGCGTTTAGGCCTTTTGCCCACAAACTGAGTTTTAGGTCACTGAAATCAGACCTTTTGAAAACTCCTTCCAGGTGAAGATTTTCAGAAACTCTGTTTTCAGTGTTGACGTGTGGACATGGCTTTGTGTTAAGAGCATGCGCCTGAAACAACAACAACAATGGTGGACTACCGGTTCGTTTACGTTTGGTTAGCACTGCTAGGTCTGATAACAAGTTGTCAAATAACTATAAATTAATAATTAGCTACCGCCAAAGGAAAATAAGCTCATTACGCATGCTCAGAATATTCTTCTCTGGTATTTGACGTATCGTTGCCGTAGACTTTATTGCATTCTCGTGTTGACGGAGATATTTTGTAAAACGAAGGTTGTGTGGACATAATTTTTATTTTTTTTTAAACGAAGAAGAAAAATTTAAAAAATACCCCTGTACGTGTGGACTAGGCTCTAGATTGATGTTTTTTACCTCACAAAAGATCTTTGGCAGAGTACTGACACCAGCTGAGAGCACTAATGAGACAACAGTCAAACATGTCATTTTGGCCTTTTCACAAGTAAACTCGTGCTATTATAACGTTAATTAACTACAGCTGATAGAAGTTTGTCACTTACACCAGTCAAAGATGAAAATTAGAAGTTTGCTTACCTGAACGTTGTAATGGCAGAATGAGACAATGTGCTTGTCAACACAAAGTACATCTGTTGTCAGGAAAATGAAGAGTTGATTTGATTTTTAATAACATATTTTTTGTATTTGGGCTTGGGGAGGACATCAAGTCACTCCAAGTCTCAAGGTCCAAGTCAAGTCATGAATCATTGGTGTTAAAGTCGAGGTGCAAGTCTTTTTTTGTCAGGTAGAGTCTAAAGTCAGTAGATTTATATCTCAAGTCTGACTCCAGTCAGGCTCCCAGTCATGTGACTTGAGTCCACACCACTGGTTGATACTATAAGAGAGTGACTGTTCATGTCATTTATTAACTCAAACAGTGGATTTAATGAGAAGTTATGTACTCTACTGTTAGTTGGTATTGATGTTGTTGATCATAAAAATGACAATATTTCTCATCTGTCTCCTGCAGGCTCTGTCCCGGGTCACACCCAGCGGCCTCCAGTCTGCAGCTCCACGGTGAAACCCTCCCTTCCACCTGTGCACCATGGAGGCCTCAACATGCACCACCTGCAACACACACACACACACACACACACACACACACACACACGTATACATATACACAGGACTTAATTGACACAGAGGACTACCAACTAATGCACAAGAGTCGGACTGTGCTCTTGATGGAGGAAGAGGTGCACAAGCAGGAGTGTGTGTGTGTGTGTGTGTTTGTTTGTGTGAGAAAGAGAGAGAGATGGGCAGGTGGAGTACAGTTTGGTTGCCTCAACGACCTTGGCAAAGTAGCAGCCACAGCCTCTCTTCTTCTTCTCCCGTGGAAGATGTGGAAACACTCCTCCTTACTGTTGATGAAGCCATGGATTCACTTTTCTCTGGCATCTTTTTTGTTTTTTTTTTAAACTTTGGTTTTACTTCTTTTTGCTCATTAGCATTAAAACTTCTCTTACACCAGTTCCACTGGTCAGACTTCACAAGGGTTTGAAAATAGAGAATGACGGGTCTGTTAGCTGTTGAAAATAGTGTGTGGGACTTTTTTAATTATGGAAGCAGGAAGACACGTGATCCATCATGGCAGTGGTAAAGGGCAGCGCCTGAACTCTATTTTGTGTCCTGAAAGAGTCCTTCAATCTTTTTTTTTTTTTATTAT
>NTHP01000107.1:1093711-1144729 GCA_003416845.1 Oplegnathus fasciatus
TTTTTTTTAAATATACGTCACCTGTGGGCTTGAAAAACAAACAAAAAAAGTGATGGATTAACTTGTTTGTCTCACTGATGATGGGTATGATAAATGCAAGTAGACTTTACATGGGAGAATAGTTTCTTTCAGTCTGTCATGTCTGCATCTCTGTTATTTCTTATTTTGTCAGCACATGTCCAGTTTTGCTTTTAACTGTGCAGTGGAGATGGTTGCTCATGTCCCACAATGCATCTCTTACTGTGGATTCATGGGAACTCTTTCCACTCCCACCTTAAGACTTTTGCTCTTCATTTGTAATGCCACTGTATTCGTGTATTTTAAAATTGTGTAAATAAATTAATAAGTACTTGTATATGTTGCTTTTTATTCATTGGACTGGGTGGGACTAGAGTCAACAAAATTATTATCCTCTGGGGAGCATAAATATTCATACCAGAATGGATAATATCCTTTTCTGGACCGGAGTGTGTACACACATCACCGTTAGGCCACACAACTGACGATCAAGGGAAGCCAATCCTGAAATACCTCAACAACTATTGGATGGATTGCATTGAAATCTGGTACATGCATTCATGGTCCTCAGAGGATAAATTAGAATCACTTTGGTGATCCCTTAATGTTTTATCTAGCAGCAGTTTTAATTTGTCCTTATGACAAAGTAGTACAGCTGAGGCAGGTGACATTCCCATCAGCTTTAGCTGTACTTTGTGTTTAGTGCCAATTAGCATGCTAACACGCCAAATTAAGACGGTGAACATGGTAAACGTTATATCTACTAAACATACTGATGTTAGCATTTAGCTCAAAGCACTCCTGTGTACAGCCTCACGGTTGTCAGCATGGCTGTAGACTTAGGCCCCATTCAGATAGGATTAATATTACAGGGGGAGATCTTGTGATAGAAGTCAGCACTCTGGACGACATTTCAGCCTCTGGTCAATTACAGGAACTGATTCCATAATGGCCAGTGATAGGCTGCGGGAAAACCATGTGACCTCCATCACCAGCAGATTATTACATTACATTTATTTAGCTGAACTGCATTGTAATGCCTCAGGTGCTGCATTTAGAAATGAATAAAGAGACAGAGAATTTCAAAAAAGAATTTCATGGGCCAAGGTGCAGTCTGAACAGCTGTGTAGAGTGTCTGCTGACCTGATGGCAATGGGGAGCACGTTCCACCAGTGTGGAGCCAGGACAGCAAACAGACGTGATTTATTATTATTTTTTTAAATATCAGCATTAATTCCCTGTAATTATTTAGCTGTAATTTAATTATTAACACAGACATGTGTAAACTACTTAACTGTGTCTTTGTGAATGGGGACTAGGCTGATTTTACCATACAAAAGGGACTGGTCTCTGCAGCACATCTGCAATCATGTCTGCTGGATGTGTACTTTATAAGGTAATTATATCAGTGTTGTGTTTTAAGCATGTTTTGCTGTCCCCATTTAACCAAAGAAATCATTTAATGCAGCTTTAATGACGATGACAGTGTCAGTTGAAAGATGTAGTCTCGTACAATCTCTGCTCTGGACAACAACACTGATGTAGCACAACATTATTTCTCTTATTTTCTATCATTTTTAATTCTGTTGTTGTCTGTTCGTTTTTTGTTTGTTTTCACGTAAAGGTCTTGTCTAGTGCATATTAATTCATATATAATAATATATTATATATTATATATACTGTATGTATATATATATATAATATAATACCAATCCAATACAACAAAGTTTTTGGGTGTCCAGTCCTATAAAATTGTTCCTCACAGCAATAACACAATCTAACCACTGGGTGGTGCTGTGGGACAACCTGAACACCTTCATGCTGCTGCACAGTCAGGACAGTTATACAACAGGTCACATGGCTCCTCCCTGCAAACATGCCCAGAGTAAGAATAACATAACGTACATAGTGAAAACTCACAAACCAGTGAGAGAAGGATACAAAGTAAGGAGAAAAGATATTTGGTGTTTGGATTATGGTATATGCTACGTATACATCAAGAACATTTCTGAGTATATTTTTAATGTAATAAAATGTGAGCATCCATTTTTACATAAGGCATCTGGAGTATTATTCCAGGGGGAAATGCCTGTGTACAGGGTGCTGGGGTGAGGTGAGTATGTGAATGAGACACTAAAGACAGACAGACACTACAGACAAACACACAGGGCAGGGTGAGTGTTGACGTCAGCAAACCACAGTCACTTCCCCACAGCAACAGCAGAGTAGTTTATTTATTCCCTGATTATTAACACTCTGTCAGTCATCACAGGAAAAAGCTACAGCCACTCACCTCCAGGTGCCACACTGCTTCTGATCAATGCAAATACATCACAAATGCATCACAAGTGCACCTTACACACACAGGAGGATCTCAAGGGAGGATGACTCAGAGATAGAATTAATCAGACTCTCTGTACTGTTTACACTGATTCATATACACATAATCATAGATAATGGAAACACATGGACATAGTGTTTGATAATAGAATAAGAAAAGAATATTGTGAAGCTTGGACTTGAGTTTTCTACTTATTGACATCTATGTTAGAAAGCTGTAATTTGGTCAAAGAGGAGGTCTGGGTGGACTGAGGTGGAGGATGAGCAAGCCATCATCACAGCTGACTGTGATAGAGGAAGACACCTGTCAGTCAAGCAAAATGCCTAAAAGTATGCGTCTCTTTAGTTCTTACAGCTGTAATATTATTATATTATTATATTTTTATATGAGCATTTAGATTAGACTGTAATGTGAGAGGAGTGATAAACCCACAAAGAATTATCACCAGACTTGGCAGTTCCCCTCAGCAGTACGTCAACTTCATTCTCCCCATTTCTTAAGAAATTATTGAATTATCTTGAGAGCATAATAATTCACCTGTTATCACCCAAAAAACAGCTTTGTTATTCAGAGATAACGAGATAATTAACTGGAGATAACTGGATGAAGCAAACCTACCACTCCGAGCTTCCATGGATATTGAACTTTCATTTCATGAATAATGTTTTTTTTAAAACAGTATGTGTAGGTGTATGTTGAGTAACCAGCTCCAACTTGAGCTTCTTTTTTTTTCTAGATCAAGCCATGTTTTAGCTAAAAAACTACAGCTGCTGATGGGTGTAGATGAGTAGTATTCAGCCTGTAAAACAGGACTATAACCTGTGATGTGGCTCTTGAGGAGAGAATAACCCTTATGATGACACAGTGATGTCATCAGGCTTACCTCAGCTTGGGCTTGAAGACTACAAATGAACAGAAAGCCTGCATTACCCACTGTGGGTGTGGAGTTTGAAATATGGCTAGAGATGGGCTAATGAAAGATATGATCAAGTTGCATTATGGGAAGTGTAGGATCCAGGAGGTTTTGTGACTGAGCCATAGTAGGGACTAAAAGTCAGGACCATTCTTTTTCAAATCTGTCTGTTGCAAGTCACCCCAGGTTATTATAGTATTAAACTAAATTGCTGGAGTACCTTTAAGATTAAAAAGGAAAAAAATACTGTTTAGTACAGTTTGAATTTCGTTTTTCACGTGATAACACACTGAAGAATAAAGGGTCAGCCCACTGTGTGCAGGTGGGATCTTTATGGTTTTATTCAGCTCCATGTTCATCTTGTTTGAAGCGCTTCTTTGGAGAAATCCCGAACAGATGTGAGCGTGCCGACCAGTCCCGGTCTCCCCTGCACCGTTAATAAAACAAAAAGCCATAAATAGCAGAGCGGGCGGTGTCCTCATTGGTCACTGCCGAGCGAGGACTGTGAACCTGAGGCTTTAGGACCCAGCAGCATGAGCACTGCCCCTCTCTGCCCTGGTCTGCAGGCAGACGTGCGGGGAGAAACGCGGCTCCGGTGCTGAGGCAAGAGGCTGGAGGAGGGACGGCTCTCAGCAACATCACCCGGTAAGAGACTCAACAGTTTGTCACTGTGCGCATTTTGGGGCTCTGACATCATAACTGATCAAATGAAATCTCTCCTCTCATATGGGCTACACATGCAAGTCCTTATAGGACTGTGAGTGAAGCAGGGAGGCACCACAGTGACACAAGAATATTAACAGCCACATTTTTATATCTGGGACCCATAATGTCGTCATATCGCGTGACGTTTTCTCGCACGATGCCTGCCAGCCTCCGTGTCGTGACAGCGTGGTGACATAAGGTGTGCAGCGGCATCCGGACAGGACAGGTTATATAGGCTCGTCATGATGTAAACCGCATGCAAGGACGTTATGTGAAGGGACGTTAATTTACCTAGTACGAGTCAGGATTGGCTGTTTTAGTCCTAAAACTTAAAACCTTTTATTTTGAAATTAAATTTCTCAATATTAATCTCAATATTCTGAGAGTGATTTTACAAGAAACATCAAAGAAAGTTCAAAACATTTTCATGTGAAGTGCAAATGTGAAGGAAACTGAACTGACATTATTATAGTTGTTAATAACCTCTTGAATTAATAAGGATTTTTAACTTGTTGTTCACAGGTGTAGAATTTCTCAAAATCCTAATCGAATAATCACTTTAAAATACTTCTTTAAACTAGTTTGTATTCTTACACATTTCCTTGCTATGATAGTCGTAGTATATAGACCACATGAGATAAACATCTCACTAGAATTTCACAGCTTTGCTATTCATCCATTCATCCATTCATCCATCTCTTCTGCTTATCTGGGGCCTGGTCGTGGTGGCAGCAGGCTAAGCAAGATGTTCCAGACGTCCCTCTCCCCTGCAATGTTTTCCAGATCCTCTGAGGGGATCCCGAGACGTTCTCAGGCCAAATCGACTGGCAAATCAAAAGCTTTGACTTCCAGCTCAGCTCTCTCTTCACCACAACGGTCCGGTAAAATGGCCACATTACTGCTGCCATTGCACCAATCCGTCTGTCTATCTCAGAAAATGTACCGAAAATGTATTTGACTTTTCCAAGTCCACAAAACACATGTACACCATGTATGGTGTACACCATGAATATGTGAATGAAGTCAAATATTCACTTTCCTTTTAGCTCTGCTTGGTCTCCACTGACTCTTGAGAGAAATATCTGGCTCTTTGGCTGCTAAACACTTCACTTTGTTCACCAGCTAGTCTCTAACTGTCTGTCTGCTGTTTGGTGCTGGGCAGGTAGTGTACATTTGGTTTACAAAAGCTTTCTTGCTGAAAACAGCTGCTTGCTGCTGGGAACGAGGTTTGATGAGAGTGGTGAGACTGAACCAAAACATTAAAGTTGCAAGCCAAAATACTAGAACAATGAGCTAAAAGAAGCTAAAAAAGCTCCATAGAGCTGAGGGGAACTGCACGTTCACGTGATAATTGTCTGTTTTTTTCACTATGAGCAACTTCTTTCACATTACACATAGTCATTTAATGTTAATATAAAAATATTGATTAGTGCAGCTTTAAAGGCGAAATCCTACCAAACTAATAAAGCCATACAGTACATTTCTACCTGTGTGTGCTTTTATTCACCCTATGAATGACTAACATCTGGAGGTCAGAGCTGACTTCATACAGCATGTAAAGCTAGATGACATACAACATTATGTAAATACGGTATCTCATTATGCAGTACATTAGCCTTCTGGGTCACAAATGTTGATACTAGGAGAACTCGGCTTTAAGAACAGCAGCTATAAAAAGCTATACATGTTAATGACAGAGAAATCATCAGTTGAAATGTTAACAAAACACCTGCTTTTTGAATGTGTTGAATCTTCCAGTAGGCCATAATGACCCCTCAAGGTTTAAAGCTACATTCCCTGATTTTCTCAGTGCACCCAATAGTGTCCCCACATTTCCAGCTCACTGTTTTTTTAAAATGGCAACATTGAGCTTGGAGGACATTTGAGGACTTTGGGTCACTACTCTCTGCTATAACAAAATCCTGTACCTGAGGAGACTAAGCTGCGTATGACTGTGTAATAATGCAGCATATCGCCCCGGGGACTGACTGAAACACACAGGCTCTGGTGGTCCATAGTTTTTTTTAGGCTGGTCACGTCACATTCCTGTCAGCGTGAGGCTTGAAATTATCATGTTACCCGGAGACACTGGATTGCTGGCTGTTTTGGCCTGAGCCCAGCCTGCATTTCTACCACACAACTCGTTCCTTCAGCTCTTCAAGAGGTTGTAAATTAGCTAATGGAGCCTCTAGTCATTTCCTCATTGTCCAAACAGCAGTGTCTTTGCTGCTTTGATTTGTAGAAATCCAGAGAGAGAAGTGTCTCCTGGGACTTTCAGATGTTAACAAATGTTCTACAAAAACCACTGACCACCACACTTTGCATGATTTGGACTCATATACACATACTGTACATATATACATGTACACATGGACCTGCATGTGGGGATGTTCTTGGCTGAGGTGCTAATGTGTGGTTGTGGTGGTAAAAGCCAAGCTCCAGAGACCCAGTGGAACTATAAATCACAGGGGCCAGCAAGGAGCCAGGGCTGGCCCATTACAAAGCATAATAGGATACAGTGTATCAGTAATTCAAACTTGATGGTTACTGCTGGCTTGTAAATACAGACTGACTGGAGGTCATAAAAATGTTAGAATCAGTATACAGGTCCAACTGCTAAGGACTGATAATATCTCTAAATTTGACCAATGTCATGCCTTCATAGTTTTTAGTTTGTTTAGTTTAGTTAGTAATAGATTTGTTTTTTGGTGATTTAGTAGTTTGCTAATTTTAGGAGACCGACATTCATATGACAAAATGTGCTTAAAAGCACTCTATGGAGTTTTTAACTGATTATGAAACAGTCTCAATTTAATACTGATGCCTCTACATGACCTGCATAAGCAAACGAGACCAACAGCGAGAAGATTGGCTATTTCTATTAGTTTCTAATAGTTATTCTTAATGCCTGCCACTGGGTTGGATTTTTCCGCAAAGTCAGACGAAATGGCGATGAAGTTTGCTCTGGCTGAATTCGAGTTCCTTCAGCTGCTAACTGAAGGTCCGTCTCTGGAGCTGCTGCCCGCTCTCCTCCCGGCGAAGTAGTCTCCTTGCAGCGGGGAGTGAAGCGGAGGGAACATGTAACATAACATCGACAGCTGCTAAGCCTCTGTCAGGCCTCTGCTGCAGCCATCTTCACTGGTGGTGAGGAGAAGGGGGTGCCTTCAGTCTGGCCTTCAGCAGTAAAACACATGAGGTCAGGTGTCAGATTCAGTCAGTCAAGAACATTCTAAACATTCAACTCCTTGGTTGCCTTATATGTTTAGTATCATTGTCCCACTGCAGTTTAAGCTGAGAGTCGGTCATTTCATTTTAAATTCAATGTGCTGGAGGACACAGCCATAACAATGAATAACATATCACTGTGCAATTTTTTTTTCTGATAGCACTGTGTGTCAGGAAAACATCCACAGACATTAACATTATGTGTGGGCAATCTCTGAATGTTTAGATGATGTAGTGATTCACCGTCTCTGGTCAGATATTGTGAACAACTAGTAAAACTAGAGTTTCAAAACAGTACCTGAGGTGTGGCAGGGCTTAGGGAACGGTGAATTGTTCACTGAAAAAAAACGTAAGTTGCTGTGGAAAACTAAATGAATGTGCTGTACGGGAATTAAAGAAGAAACCTAGAAATGTGAATCCATTCGCAGCATACTTTACATCTAAAATAAAGAGACACACTGTTTTTCTGATGTTTAGGTCACTTCTCTGCATCCCTACACACAGATAAATGTGCTCAATCATGTATTTTTTAATATTTCAAAAAGGGTGTGCCATAGTCATAGGAAATTTTATAGTCTAGGGCCTTTAAGGGGCCGAATAACAAAAGTGGAGGGTGCTGCTCAGCTCAAATTGAGCTAAAGCTTTAAGAGTTTCTGGCAGTTCCAATTAATGATAATTGTATCACAGTTAATTTAAAAGTGGTGATATTCAATATTAAATGCTACACATATCCACTCTGGCTAAATATGTTCAATCTGGGAGCAGTCTAATTGCTGATGGCCTGTATTCATGGTACAGAACTGAATTTGATGCACTTACAGATGAACTCGATTCAACTGCTTGGTGTCACTTTCATTTTTCCTCTAGCTTCTCTGTCTGCCTCCATTAAAACACAGCCCTAGAGCACCATGGGAGGCGTGGCGGTGGATGTGGGTGCCGGAGGGGTGAAGGCTCCAGATGGAGGGTGGGGCTGGGCGGTGCTGGCCGGCTGTTTTGTCATCACAGGCTTTTCCTACGCTTTCCCTAAAGCGGTCAGTGTCTTTTTCAAAGAACTGATCAGGGAGTTCGGGGTGGGATATAGCGACACTGCCTGGATCTCCTCCATATTGCTGGCCATGCTCTACGGCACAGGTAGGCTGCTGCTGGTACAGTACATACAGCATAATACACATACATTATTAAGCAGTCCAACACAACATTACCACAAACTACAGTACATTACGTATTTTCTTCAGGGTCTGTATCTGTCTTACTATACTTCTAAGGACTTTCCACCGACTGCATTATATTCACAATTCACAATTTTAGTTCTAACTTTCACTATTTTAACAAGCATGAGGACCACTAACAGCACATCATGAGACATTTTTGGAAACAGACTTATTCACTTTTTCAGAGAACTAGATGAGAAGATCTGCACCACTCTCATGTCTGTATGGTGAATATGTAGTTGGAGCCAGCAACCAGTTAGCTTAGCTTAGCACAAAGACTGGAAACAGCTTATTAATATTTGTATGTTGTTACTGTGTACATAATATTATTGAACTGAATACTATTAAGTGTAAAAACAAAAAACAACTTTTGCTCTTTGCTGTCTTTATTAGGACTGTAACTAAAACTTTTGTCCTTACATGGACTGTCCTCTTCCTTATATGTATAGTAAGATCCCCTTATTCTCACCGCATTCTCAAGAAAATTTCAACATACTTAAAGATATAATCTCAAAGATTTTCATTTAAATAAACTTCTGTTAAGTCACTGTCTATCACTGAATGATGCAACACAATGGTGATTGAGCCTATGGCCCACTGACTCTTGCATTTGCAGTATTATGACCGGGGTGTTGACAGCAACTTTCCTGGAAAAATCACAGACACAGTTAGGCTTTTAATGCAACAGACTTGCTCTTCAACTCTATGGCCGAACAAACAAAGAAAAGATCGATGACTACGGACGATGAAACTGAAACTGAAACTGAAGTGAGGTCCAAAAACACACCTGCAATTACCCCGATTATCGCCATAGGTGCCGCGAAATAGAACAAAATGAAAATCTTTGAGATTATAACTTTAAAGGAAACGTCTGAAATTTTGGAAAATACACTTGTTCGCTGCCTTACACAAAGTCAGATGAGAAGATTGATATCAACTTCATTCCAGCTTCGAAAATCTCCAAATCTGTCTTATTTACATTCTGTATCTCACACTAATAGAAGTACCAGACACACACAGCTTGACAGAGTGTGTTACACTTCATCCAGGTCCTCTGTGCAGTGTGCTGGTGAACCGCTTCGGCTGTCGTCCAGTGATGATGGTGGGCGGCCTCTTTGCCTCTCTGGGAATGATCCTGGCCTCCTTCTCCACCAGCATCATCCACATCTACCTCACTACTGGGGTCATTACAGGTCTGACTGTCTGCTGAAAGTTTCCCACCTTCCAGTAGAGCATTGTAACATCTGACCTCTAACCAAGATGAATGAACGCACCTACACCTACCTCAGGCTCACATCAGTCTTTGCAAGCTGACACTAGGACATTTCTTAGTATGTGACTAATCTATGAGGATACATTTTTTAAAGCCTCTCAATATAATAATAATAATATATTCATTTATTCTGCTCAAATTTCTACCTTTAGCCACACGAAAGACTGAAAGTAAAGCTAACGCTACATCCACAGCCCTTGATAATATTACATACCTTTTATATAAAAAGCTTTCTTTCCTTTGCTGCAGGTTTGGGGTTAGCCCTGAACTTCCAACCATCTCTCATAATGCTCAACCGCTACTTCAGTGAGAAGCGTCCTCTGGCCAATGGGCTATCAGCAGCAGGAAGCCCTGTGGCCCTGTGCTGCCTCTCACCACTGGGCCAGGTCCTACAGTACCAGTACGGATGGAGGGGGGGCTTCCTCATTTTGGGTGGCATTCTACTCAACTGTTGTGTGTGTGGGGCCCTTATGAAGCCTCTGGTCGCCCCCAAAACGCTCAAGAATAAGGACCTGGAACAAGACAACGAAGAAGGAATAGAGGTGGCAGAGAGGAAGAAGAAGCCCAAAGCCAAACTGCTGGACTTCTCTGTGTTCAAAGACCGTGGGTTCCTCATCTACACTGTGGCGGCATCCATCATGGTGCTGGGGCTGTTTGTGCCTCCAGTGTTTGTTGTGAGCTATGCTAAGGAGCTGGGGAATGAGGACACCAAATCGGCTCTGCTGCTCACGATTCTTGGCTTCATTGACATTTTTGCACGGCCCACGTGTGGTGTGATTGCCGGACTGAAATGGGTGCGGCCTCGTTGCGTCTACCTCTTCAGCTTTGCTTTGATCTTCAATGGAACCACTGACCTGGTGGGATCACAGGTAGGTGAATGCTTGCTCATTATGAACTGGAAAGAAAAAACTTAGTCCACTGATGTTAAACCTAAACATGCTTTGCTCTCCCCTCACAATGCAATTGCAATGCATATTTGTTCCCAGGCCAAGGACTATGCATCTCTGGTGGTCTTCTGCATCTTCTTCGGTGTCTCCTACGGCATGGTGGGTGCACTGCAGTTTGAGGTTCTCATGGCAATAGTTGGTACTGAGAAGTTCTCCAGCGCCATTGGCCTGGTCCTGCTCATGGAGGCCATTGCTGTGCTGGTGGGGCCACCTGGTGCAGGTCAGTAAGCACAAAGACTAAAGTACCCAATTTATTTTGAAGGTTTTTGCTGACAGTAGTACAAGCAATTGAACCTCTCTTGCTTTTGATATTGTGGCAGCACAGGGAGAACTTGAGAAATTATTTGTTTTCACGTCTAGGGGAATGAATTAACCATGGACGATGTGGTTACGTGGTTTATGTTAGGCTGGAATTGCACAAAGAGAAGGGTTTCATGGGTAGAAGCATGTTCCCCGATACCAAATTTTTTTTTGTCAAAGCCAGTTACATTTCTGCTAGGGTAAACTCACATATTCAAAAGACCTGTATTTATCTACAGTGTCGGATTGCTCAACAGTAACAGACTGACACCTAACCAAAATCCATGCAACTACCAATATGTTCCTCTCCCCTGCTATTCAAATAAGATACTTAGGACATTGCTGCCATACTTGGACAGACTTGTTGTGACAAATCTGCTGTAAGTACTGCAGACTGTATGATATCATGGATATACTGTATATATCATATCCTCTCATCTGTTTCCCTGTCTCTCCGTCTTCTTTCTCAGGCTGGCTTCTTGATGCCACCAAAAACTACATGTATGTCTTCCTGCTGGCAGGAAGCGAAGTGGTCCTCTCAGCTCTGGTTTTGGCTACTTGTAACTATGTGTTTATCAAAAAGAAGTCCTCAGCGCCAGCAGACACGCTTGAGAACATCACAGTGGCGGACGACGCCAAGACAGAGGTGTACAGCGAACATGCAGAAACTAATGACGAAGAGGAGAAAGGAGCAAGAGAGGAGCAAGAGAAGGAGACACAGAAGGAGGTGATAAAAGAGTTAAAGGAGGAGGAGACAGACAAAGAGAAAGTAGAGGAGGTCAGACCAGAGAGTGTAACAGTGGACTCTCAGGAAGTGGAAAGGTTCTTGAAAGAGCCACAGCAAAATGGTGACATGGCCACCAGTCCTGAGACATGCCTGTGAGCAGGGATGGAGGACGCTGGACGAGATTATACTTGCAGGCTATACTCATTCCTTTTTTAAAATGACCCAACAGCAGGATGAAGTGTACTTTGAAGTGTTCTAATGAGCACCCTATTGGATAGTTGTGCTCTCCTCATCATTCACTGTTTAATCCAGGCGTTCATGTCTTGTTATTTGAGGCGGGCTGATTGGTGTCACTGCCACATGAAAAAGTGAGAGTGGTCAGCAATATTTTATCACTAGATGTTTTAAAATGTGGTGGTCAATAGTATATAATAAAATTACTCAGTTACAGCACTGCCTTGTGTATACAGTTTATACCAAAAGTTTTATTTTGATGCAGCTACCAGCAAATCAATGTGAGGGATAATTCTGATGATATTCTTTATTCTTAATGTCAACAAATCCCATGAAAAGACTCTTTAGCTATATCTGGTGTAATAAATATCAGTTTGTCCTACTAAAGGCCTGGTCACATCAAAAAGTAGCGGGCTTACCACTAACGCACTAGTCAGTCACAGTAGCTCTCTGAGCTAGTTAGCAGGCTTGCTAACTGTTTATTAGCAAGCCATGCCTCTTTTGTGGAGCGGTTTATACTCCAGCACAGTGGGGTGAGCGCATGAATAAAAATCGATGGTGCAACACATTTAAACGCTCTGATAGCTTCCTCTAGCTTTCAGCACGGTCAAAACGGTCAATCCGCAGCTGAAAATAGTCCTCAACAAATGCACCATTTACTCCTGTTTGAGTAAGGTTTTTAAAAAGACTACAGTGCCCAACTGTTTCAGGTATTTACATAAAAATGAAACATATATTTGCGAGATGCTTTTAAAGATTTGCATCTGCAGTAGGAACCAATGGGCGTGGGCCTGAGAGCTACAGACAATGTGGGGGAATCAGAAAGTATTAAGACAATGAACACATTGTTAGTTTTGGTCTTTTCACTGGATTTGTTGACAATAAAAAATATAGAATCACACCAGCCTTTCCTTTAAAAACAAAAGGCTGCTTTTTTCTTACAACGTCAAGAGTCAGAACAGTTGTGTTAAAATGAATTCATGCTCAAAATGGCTAGTGTTTGCTGTGAAAATGCTTGAAAGGCTTGTAATGCCCTCACTACCTGGTGTCATCAAAGTGCAAAGTATCTTCCCATATGGTCTGTGCTTTCACAGTTAAGGCGGATTTGATGTTTAAGTGAGAGGTGGTCTCTGTTGTATCAGTATTAAATGGTTGCTAATGGTTGCTACATGCATGGAGCGTCAGTGTTGCAGTAGTTCGAAGATTGTTGCTGGTCTTGTGGTGGCTTTGTGATTTCTCCTTGGATTATAAGTGAATATTTTCCTCATCTTTGTCATGGTCTTCATCGCTATGTTCAATGAGATGTGTACAGTCTTTTTGATGTTTCACTGAAGCATGTTTGAGGTGTGATGTTTAAACGGGAATCAAACTGGAGCTGTTGAAGGTACAGCCACACTTGTGCTGCTTCACTTTCACTCAACAGACTTTGCCTTTGAAAAGCACTTAACTGTGTGTGTGTAACTGTAAGTTCACATTGTGGTCTAAGAGTTGCACAAGAGAAAAGATCAAGTAGTAGACATTCAGTATCTTGTTGCGGACCAAAGGATGGGCCAACAGACATGGCTCACTGCTAGTGGGGCAAAAATAGTCTTTGAGGAAACATCACCATCATCTAAACTGACTACTAGATTACTTTTCCCTGTACCTCAAGTACATGCTTTGTATTGCCTGTACTGTTTGTGTGTGTTTCAGCGAAATAGAATATTAAAGGAAAATTTTGTTAATTTACAACTTGGCTTGTTTCGTAGAAGTTGCGGTATAAAATGTAATCAGAACCAATGAATGGTGGAATGGTGGCTCAAAATGGAAAAGGAAGACCCAGGTTGTAGAATAACTGAATTTTCCTTGAAGATGATTCAGAAAAATAATTTTTTTGTGCTCATAGCTGTTGGAATTAATAACAATTAATGACAATTACGACTACTAGCAATGCATCAAGTTTTGGTAGGCTGTCCTGACTATGAGGCTCCCTTTCACATACTTACTTGGTGTCATTCAATATTGTGTAGGCCTATGTTTGCACTAATTCATATTTTCATATTAACGATGGATCAAATGATGATGTGTAATGTAAAAGAAGCTGCTCATAGTGACAAATCCACAGAAAATGATCACCCAACTCTACAATTCCTCTGGCTCCTCTTTAGCATCTTTCAGCTCCTTGTTTTGGTTTTACATCCCACGGCTTTACTGCTTGGGTTCCCTCTCACAGCTCTCATTGGCCTTGTTTGTAGCGGCAGCAAGCAGCTGTTTTCAGTGAATAAACCTACTGTACTCTACCTGCTCAGCACCAAACAGCAGAAAGACAAAGTTAGCGACCAGCTGGTGAACATAGTGGAGCATTTAGCAGCTGAAGAGCCAGATGTGTCTCTCAGGAGCTGGTGTAGACCAAAACAGAGCTAAAAGAAGAGTGAGCATTTGACTTACATTCCTTGGGTGGCCAAACACGACTCTAAATGAACACTACTGAACTGCTCTGTGTCTGCTGGATGTGTAAATAGGCAACTGTTTGGTAACACGTTCGCCATATCACATTTATGTTAATGTTATGTTTTCAGCTGTTTCCACTGCCCCCAGATGGCCTCCTTTAAGTTTTAGCATGGAGCCTACAATTTCTAATCATAGTGTGTAGTAACAGGAATAAATACTGACATTGGATCATACAGTAGTGATTTGTTTTATTTTTCTGTTTTGGTAAAAAGTAGATGAAAACATGAAGTTCATCTCTCTCAGTTCAACAGAGATAGCGTTCAAGTGATGAATAATTGAGGACACATCATGCAACTATAAATACTGTCTTATAATGCCATTACATATAATTTTGGTCATGCACATTAACCTTTGCTATGTTTTCCTTACACTGTCCTCACAGAGCACGTAGTGAAGTTAAACTAAAAAGAGAAAACATCACTTTGTCCCTTAATTGAATAGGCTTTTTGCTGTTATTGTACAGGCATACATTCATTTTTATGTTTTATAACACACTGGTGGTGCATTTGCAGGGAAACAGCACATACTATAACACAACAGCTGGGTGAGCGATGCATCTATCAGTATCCATGGTAATGGATGATTTCTACAGTGTAGAATAGTGGGACATCATGTGAAGTGTCACTCAGCTTTGGAAAGAGCCATGATGTCTCCATTTATCATTTAACAGAGAAGCTGGTCAGCAGGACAATCTACCAAAACAACGGTGTGTTTCTTTAACAGTCCATCTGCAATAACTGCTAGATACAACATTGATTTTATTTTTTAATGCTTCTGTATGACTGGTAATTAAATATTATATTTTCAGATGTTTTAGATGATTTTATTCTAATGTAAGACTATGTATTGAGCTGAATACCATGCTCTTTTCTATCTTTATTTTGTCTTATAAAAAATGTGACTCACTGTGATTTGAATGTACAGTATGTGTGTCTATGTCTGATAAAGCTGCACTCAGTGGTTGAGAGATCAGTGTCTAACAGTGAAACACAAAACTTCACATCTGAGTCTAATATACTATATGTACGGATGGATTTATTTCCAATATGTTTCATTGTATTAACTGTGTTTCAGTGTCGACTGTTGCTGTTAAAATGGGGCCACAACCCTGTTAAGTCTTTTTCACCCTCTTCTAACCACAAATTCCTACTGAATATCAGTCAAAACAGCCTGAACTGGACTTTCATTTTAGCCAATCAATTTTTCTGTTACAAAATATCCACTGTGTGAAAAAACAAATATATTCTAAGAGGAAAAAAAATCCAGGTTAACCCAATTGTGTAATTGTCTTGAGTGTAAAATATAAGTCACTTTGTGTGTCTCTTATGAGCGATATTAGCAAGCCATTCATGGTATGAGCTGGTTGTGTTTATTCGGCTGAATGTGTAATATGAGGTCTGTATTCCTGTTAAAATCTCCAATCCAAGCACAGCTGCAGTTATTCACAGTTATTCAGTGATGACAGAAAGCTACTTCAGTCATTTGTATTGTGTAGACTCTGTGTTATTACTCTCACTTTAAAAAAAAAACTATACAGGACTGTGTGAATCGTGTAGCTGCCAAGCAGAAGATGAAGGTGAAGAAAGATGTGTGGAGCAACAAACATTGTGAAAACAACATAGGACCTTACAGAATGTTCTCAGTGATGGAATCCATGAAGCGAATAGTCAAACAGCTTATTTCAACCACTTCTTTGTACAAGATGTAATAGTAATAACCTTTGAAGCACAATTTGTGCTTCATAAATTGGCAATTATCACCAATGGTGGTGTAACTGGTGTAACTAAGTACTGTAACATGAGCATTTCTTCGTGATGCTAAAATTAAGGTTTTACATACAAAACAAGAAAATATTTCTACAGATGAACCTGGCCAACAGTATATTAAGTAGTTAAAAGCTAAACCATCAACCAACTACGACAATAAAATGCTGCTTACATATTAACACATTAGTATTAACAATCCGACAGTATAACATAAAACGCTGTAACACTCATAGGAACCACTTGTCTGCATAAGAACTGTTTCTACTTCTCAACTTTACTAGACAGAATACAGGGATTTTACTTACATGGTTCTATTGAATTAATTAAGTAGAGGGTCTGAATTCTTCTTTTCCATCACTGCTTCCATCTTTGTTCCGTACACCACAGCAGAAGGGGGCCACAATACAACAAATTAGACGGATACCAACCATTATTACCAAGAAAGAGAGGGGCCATTGCAAAGTTTCCCACTGGGAAGTGTAATCAGCCCAGTTTTGTTTAATATAATGATCAACGATCATTTTTTTGTAAAGTGGGAAATGGTTTTGGGGTGTTGCTATTTGCTGATGATATATATCCATATGGAAAAGAGGTCGAAATTTAGACCATATTCATATGCAACTGCAGCAGGCACTGGATAAAGTACTGACATGGGCAGAGGAATGGGGTTTTAAAATTTTAGTTGCAAAGTCCAAGTATATGGTCTTTGATTTTAAAAAGAAAGCATCACAGCAGGACTTCAGACTACATGACAAGCCTTTTGAAAGAGTTAAAACACTCAGATTTCTGGGCGTCTGGTTTGAGGAGAGAATGACATGGAGGGTAGCCTACATGTAGAGAAGACAGCTGCAAAGTGCTTCATACTGTGTCTGGACGGATCTGACTGGGGAGCAGATAGAGGAACATTAATGATGATATACAGGGCAATCATAAGGTCTGCTATTGATTATGGGTGTATGGCATACAGGACAGTGGCTCCCTCTGTCTTAAAGAAGCTGGATGTGGTTCAGGCTAAAGCACTTGTGGTGGGGCATTTAGAACAACACCTATTAATGCTCTTTTAATTGAAATGGGGGAAACCAAATTGTCCCTGAACTACAGGACTACGCCGCAGAGTTATAGGTACTCAACACCTGCTAAGTGTTTGTTGGGGGAGCACTGGGAACTTTAGGGAAAGGGTGGAAAAGTAAGGAAGGGGAGTCTAGTAATCTCCATGGGTGAGAGAGCACGGGAAGTGGGAGTGAAAGATTTGTCGATGGGCCCGGCAATGTGCTGGCCACCTGTTCCACCACGGCTTTTGCCAGAACCAGATGCAGATTTATTCATATTAGACCGAATCAAGAAGAAGGATGCAGGTGATCCTGTGACTCTAGTTAGTGACCATCTTACAGAAAAATGGGCAGCTGCAGTAGGAATAAGCATTCCATAATTACAGATACAAGATGGAAAGCAGATATCAAATCATGTGTCCGTCTTCACTACAGAGCTTGTGGCAATCTTGTGGGCACTTGGGTGGGTGGAGGAAGTTAGACCGGGAAAGATAATTACATGCTCCGATTCTACTGCAGCACTAATGGCACTGAAGGGAAAAGTGGGGCCAGACCAGATCCAATAGTAGAAATTTTGACTGTGTTAAATCGAGTGTCCAAGTTGGAGAACACTGTTGGGTTTTTCTGGGTCCCGGCTCATGTAGGAATACAGGGGGATGAAGAAGCTGAAAAGACAGCAAAAAGAGCCGTAAACCAGAAGGAAATAGATCTGGAAGTGCTGTATGGAAGGGTCGAGTGTAAGAGCTTAATACAACAAGGAATAGCAAAGTTATGGCAAAAAAAATTTGGAGGAGGGTTTTATTTTTCAATACAGCCAACACTGAAACACACGTCAAATACAAGAATCGAGGGACAATGTGGTAATAACCAGTAGACTAGGTCACTATGAACTGAATCATGGGCTGGCGCTGGTTGGTACGCACCCGGTTGGAAAATGCATCTGTGGAGAGGCAGGAAAAGTAAATCATGCTGTGATGGAATGCACCAACTATCACACAGAGAGAAGCCTCACGCAAGCAGAGCTGTCACAAATTGGAGTTACAGATCATTCATTGAAATCAGTACTCATCGCGGAACATTGTGAAGCAACAAAAATTGTAATTAATTTTCTCCATCGCAATGGACTCTACATTCGGACTGAACTCAGTCAATGGAGTTGTACAAATGACCTATGGAGGGCTGCAATACGCCTTCGCTGCGTCTAGTCTGCCGCAAATTTCATCAGAAGAAGAAGAAGAAGTCATGACAGCATTTGCATCACTACGTAAACATCGCCTTGCGCTGCATACGTAGCTACGCGGTAGTGGTACGCGCTGGAGCTGGGTGTGAAGATGGCGGACGAGGAGGCCGAGCAGGACCGTAGTCCTGAGAACGGTATCAGTGAAACGATTGGGGAACTCAGACAACAGTTGCAAGAACTGCACGAAGTCGTGGTTAGAGAAGGCGGCGAGTCGACAGCCCAAACCTCTTCTGAATATTGCCAAGAGTTTTGTAGGGTGAGTTATTTTCCCCTCATATATTTAGCCCAGAAGCTAGCCAGCTAGCATTAATAATAACGGTACGTCTTGACTCCTGGATAATCCAGGGAAAGGTTTAATTTCAAAGCCGAACTATGAATGGACAGGGTAGTTGTAATTAGTGTTTTGCCCTGCAACAGTTACAGAATAAAACCATGTGTAGCGGTTAAACTTCGGCTAATAGGTGAAGTAGAACGTACAAATAGGACTCCGTCTGATCGCTGACATGACTAGCTCATTTGCTACTAGCACACGTTAGCCAATAGCTTTGTATGCAAGCCGTAGTTACCCGTAATGTCACTGACGTTAAAAAATCCTTTATAAACATATTTAGTTCTCTATCATAGACTGGTACCAACATACTAACATCAGCATGTTTCTGTTTGGTTCAGGGTGGTAACAATTCCCAGTTACACGGTAGCATAGCAGCTAACGACAGTTCACCAGCAGTTAGCCTAACGTTAGCTTTTAGCCTTGTATGTTTGGCTACATGCGCGTGCACGTGAGAATAATTTCGCTGATTGTCTATGGTGGTAACGTAGCCCCCAGGCTAGCAAAACAAATTGGTCTTGCATCGTAATGACTTTTTGTTGTAGCCAGTGCCCAAAATCCTGCTGTCAACAACACCGTAGCCCTTTTAAGCTAACTACATTGCGTAATATATAGCGAATTTGATCAGTCTTATCAGGAGAACTGCAAGGATTTGTGAGTTTTTCCCGCGATGAATTTCGTGTGTGTACGTGCCGAATCGAACGAACGCTTTTGCAGAAGAGGCACATCGTCTCCCACCACAGTTGCGTACTATAAACAATATAACACAAATTACAGCCCGTCCTCCGTGAGTACTGAACGTTGCCCATTAGTAAGCCATCTGCAAAAGTCAGTAGCAGAAGAGAAATAATGAGAGAATGGGGAGGGCGGATCTGCACCAAGCATCTTGATTTCCATTGTAGTGCTCTTCTTGGCTAGCGGATTTGGTGAAAGGAACTGTTCACAGAAAGAGAGCACAAAGTGAGACACAGTGTTGTGGCAGTAAAATTAAAACGTGTCTACAAAACAACGGTGGTGTTCTCAAAACAGTTAATTAGTAAGGTCATGTAGAGGCCTTAAAGAGACTTGATTGATAGATGGAGATGCATGTATTCTTAAAGCCTCTTATTGCAGAATTAGTCTTAGTGGGGAAATTCTAGAAAAAATCTTAAGACACCGGCCACGCAAATATTCCAGTGATACTGTCAAACATCATACATTGATAATTATTCCAGAACAACCTGATTTGGCCAATGTTTGAAAATAGTCTGACTTTTTAATATTTTCCTCAGGGTGACATACAGCAACTTTATTTTCGTCAGTGTGGTTAGTATACCGACTTTCGTTTTACTTTTGTATTAAAAGTTAGTTAAAATTCCCTGAGGGTTCTTACTGTGATTGCTCACCCACATAAATAGTTGTTCAGCCAGAGTAGACTCCAAGTCAGTATATACATATAAACACAAAAAATCAGGTAGCAGCGTTTTTAACCTTGACCAGGACGAATCTTGAGTTTAAAGTTATAATTTCAAAGATTTTCATTTTGTTGTGTTACGCTGCACCTATAGCTGTGGCCACTTGTGATTTTTCCGGGGAAAGTCGCTCCCGACACCCAGGTCGTAATACTGCAAATGCTGCAGGCTTTCATCAGTGGGTCATAGGCTCAATCACCATTGTGTTCCATCATTCGGTAATAGATAGTGACTTAACAGACATTTATTTAAAGAAGCTCAGTGGAACTTTTCATTTTGTTTTGATTTTTGCGGTCCCTGTGGACAAAGGCGGTAGTGTTTAACCTAACGCTAAGTTACATGTTCCCTCCGCTTCACTCTCTGCCGCAAGGAGACTACTTCACCGGGAGGAGAGCAGATGGCTGCTCGGGAGATGGACTTTCAGTTAGTGGCTGAAGCAACTCGAATTCAGCCAGACCAGACCCTAGCGCTGTTTCACCGGGCACCAACCCGGTGGCAGGCATAAAGTATAACTATTAGAAACTAATAGAAATAGCCAGTCTTCTCGCTGTTGGTCTCGTTTGCTTATGTAGGTCATACAGAGGCATCGGTATTAAATTGAGACCCTTTCATAGTCAGTTAGAAACTCCATAGAGCTGGTTTAAATGAAAATCTTCAAGATTATATCTTTAAATCAAAATACTGTGGTTTCTCCAGTAGAAATCTGCCTGTGCTCACTAGATTTTGTTCTACTGCCTTAACTGGATAAATCTAACCAGTTTTCTTTATCACATAGCATTTCAGTTTAAAAGTCAGGAAAAAGTACCACTATTACTGATCTTGAAAAGCGTTCAAACTTATTGCGGACTTACTAAATGTTCTTTGTGGTGTAGTTTTTGACATGAAATTGACTTTTTTTTTACTTGAATTCCTGCTGGCGAACCTTTCAGATACAGGTGTAAATCACTAAAATCACTTGCCACACCATTTATTATACATAGGTGATCTCTATGCAACCATACGGTGCTATCTTTAAAAACTGGGTGTGCTAGTAATGAATTAGACATGTAATAGTAAATGGGGTCTCATGGGGACTCATTACGTACTTCATGTTACATAGGCACTCTGTGGCCACTTTATTAGGTGCACATTTTAATACTGGGCAGGACCCCCCCACACCATTACACCACCACCACCAACAGCAGCAGCCTGACACAAGGCAGGGTGGATCCATGGATTCGTGTCATTTAGGCTACATCAAATTCTAATCTTACCAACATTTGGCAGTAGAAATCGAGATTTGTCAGACCAGGCAACATTTTTCCAGTCTTCTACTGTCCAGTTTTGGTGAGCCTGTGCCCATTGTAGCCTCAGTTTCTTTTTCTTAGCTGATAGGAGTGGAACCCGGTGTGGTCCTCTGCTGCTGTAGCCCATCCACTTGAAGGTTCCATGTGCTGTGCGTTCAGAGATGCCCTATTGCTCAATTGTATGGTCATTTTGGAGGCTGTAGATTGGCGATCAGATCGTTTATCTACATCGATATTAAAGCGATTTTAAGTAACTTAATATCAGAAGTAAGATGTTATAAAAATAATCTGTAGAATCTGCTCCCTACTGTGCCTTTAGAGATGTTTCTGGTGGAGCACTTGGCATGTCCGCCCACTGAGCCCTGTTAATCAGCAAGAGTGAATTTTACAATTACAAACCAGTTTGCGGTCTCTTTTCCATGGGTCTGACACGCCGCATCTCTGTTCTCCATATGTCTGCTCACCAAAACTTTGCTCTGAGCTCCATAAGAGTAGTTAACGTTCTGGATATGATTTGGATTGTGATATTAAACATAAGATGATAATGTTAAACGAACATGATGCTGTGATATTGTCACACTAAGCGCGGCGTGTGGCAGGCATTGTTTTGTGTCTATAATTAGCACAATAATGCATATTATTGTATTATTTAAAATTATACAGTTATGTTCCCAAAGATATATTGAGGGGGACAACTCATGTTTTTTCCCAGGAAGGGGGACCCCCCCCTGTCCCCCGTAATATCTGCTCATGAGCCATTCCAACTACCCCCTCTCCACCTTCCCCTGTTGTTCTGCAGTGCTTTGTTCTTTTTTTAGATTTTATTAAAAAGTTAAGTCATGATGATTATATTACATATTTATAATGCTTGATCAATATTCTACTGTGAGGAAGTTTTTTACAATTCAACAGCAGGACATTAAAAAAATGTTGACATGCTGCAGCAAACTAAAGAAATGTTGAACTCATTGTTATGCATGAATGGTTATTGATTATTGACAAGTTAGAACTCAGTATTAACAAATTAGAGACTAAAAACCAATGTAGACCATTTTTCTTCCTCAAGGATTTAATGAAGGAACAAAGCCTACAAAAAAGATAAATGCTGGTTGTGTATTTCTTAAATTGTCCAATTGGAATTAATATTATATTAGTGGTGTATATAGCGTACTGTTATTTGAACTTAAATGAATACACTAACATTATATAATTAATATGTTTTTCTTACTATTATTATACTATTAGATTAACGTTATACTTTTTATTTAATGTTATAATGTTATACTGATATACTCATTATACTAATTAGTCATTCAGGTTGAGGATAGTGTATCTGCCCTCCTCCTCAGAGCAACATGTTCCCCTTGTTGTATTTTACATCTATTTTACTAAAGTTATTGTTATAAACATTTTTCAGTAATCTTGTTCACATGAAGTGTGGCGTGGATTGTGTGTGTGTGGTGGTGTATCGCTGGGGTGGTGTTGGTGAGCCAGTCTGTGTCAAAAAGTCCAGGGCAATTTTTCATTCCCAGTCCCTGTCCCTGATCAATGGCTAGCCAGATGAAGTAAGTTTGATGGTAGACGTGCAGAGCAAACAACGGCCCTCATCTCAAAGATGGCAACTAAAGACATGCTTCCTATCAGCTTTGTCGAAGGTGAGGGTTTTCAAAGTTTAATGGCATTTGCTGAGCCTGAGTTTACGGTCCCATTAAGAAAATCTATTACCACAAAACTGGAGAAACAATATGATGATAATGCAAGTGAGCTGCGCACTCGTATGTATGTAATCGTATGTAACGGTCACCTGTCATTACATACTCAACTGGGAAATACAGAGTGTTGTTCTGCAGACCAAAGCAATGCCAGAGTGGCATAATTTCCACCATTACTTAACACTGGGGACTAGATGGAAAAGTCACATCATGTGTACATGACAACGCTAGCATCATGGTGCTAGCCAACACTGAACGTCTGGAATGGGACTCTCAGCCTTGTTTTGCACATTCACTCCAACTCGCTATAAACGACAGATTCAAGCTTAAACACATAAACCACGTGGTTGCATCTGCCGGTCATCTGTTCTCTCATTTCCATCACAGTACAACCGTAACACAAGCAATGAAGCAAAAGCAACAACTTCAGAGCTTGCCTGATCAATAATTGGTGCAGTACTGCCAAACAAGGTGGAATTCTATTCATGACATGTTCCGGTGACTACTTGAGCAAAGAGGGGCAATTTGTGCTGTCAGTCAGACAGAGCATTCACCAAACTACCAGAAGCACATACCCTCGAATTGACTGATGATAGCTGGGATGTTATGGAGGAGCTCATACCTGTGCTTCACTCACTGAAATGTGCTACTACTGCGTTGTGTGGAGAATCCGGAGTATCCATCTCCATGGTTTACCTGGTAGCGCACATTTTCCCCTGATGTATAAAACAGTTTGTTGTGATGCTGACTGAAACGATAAACTCGCACAAGCACCTTTTGAGCTGGATTAACACTGATATGTTGCTATATAAGAAATACAGAAATCATCATAATTTTCCCTTATTCGGTTGTGCCGTTGGCATATAGGATTTTGTTAGCTTTTGTTAGGCCTAAAGAGTCAGGACCATGTTGCCTTAAACATACTGAGTTGTAGTATGACAGGCTCATTCTCAATAACCTGAGAGAAGAGAAATGATCCATTTCTGTCTGTGTGTTTTATGGAGACCTGTTTGGCCTGGTTGTATCATAATTACAGCAAGCCAGGGCATAATGAAAGACACATCCATGGTACCAGGCTTTATTGGGACACGGTTGCGCATCATCTGCATAGTAGTAAAAGTCAATATTATGTCTGTGCATGATTTGCCCCAGGGATAGCATGTAGATGGTTAAGTGATTATTATGATGGTAAATGGAAACATTGGAAAGATGATTTAAATTCTAATGCAAGTGTCTATGTCAGTGTTTATTTCATTGCTTCCCCTTGCACCTTAAAATCCCACTTAGTCCTGTTGACATGCTACTATGTCACTAAAGCCCACAGAAAGAAAAGAGACAGATATGTAGTCTCAATTTTTCTGTTTTAATGTATGCCATCACATACTATTCCCTTAGTTTGTTTGTTTTATACAATGGAGATATATGCATCAAACGCATCTTCGACATCTTAGGTACACTTTTAAACGACTCAATTACACAACAAAACTTTACAAATAATACCTTTGAAGCGCACTATACATTGTACTTATTTGCTGTGTCATGTAATTAGGTTATGATTGGAGATTTTTCTAATATATACAGTATGCATTTTTTATTGAGTGTTTGAGTGTTGAACAGTAAAGAGCCCAGAGGGAGTTGCTGTGGGTGGAAGAGCATGAGTGTGTCTAAAGTTGAGACATCTGAGAAGCTGAGAGCATGCTCTGTAAATGGAGCTGTGTTTGCACTTGGCTTGGTTCTCCACCCTGCAGGCTGCTCTCTCTTGCAGGTATCCAGCCTGTCAGGACTGCATTTCTGACCAAGGTCAGCATGAATGTTCATAATGACTAGGATGCTACAAGCAGGAAAATTGAGTAGGTGTTGTATCTTTTCTCACCAGAACGAAGGAATGCATATCTAACCACTGTGCATCCATTTGTGAAGAAAAAACGTACTGTTTTTTTTGTTTGTTTGTTTTTTTTACACTAAAAACGCAAACATCCTAAAATTGTGTAGGATTGTTTTCATTTACAAAGTTTATTTTTGTTTTGTTTGTTTTTTAACCATGATCTGACATCATCATCAACAATTTGTGCAAGCCATAAGTGCATTCAAGTTGGTCAAACCAATCCAGTAATATATGATTGGTAATTGAATAGCTCTTGGTTAAGAATGGTCCTCATCACAGCTTTTCTGAAAATGTCTTTTTTACTGTGAAAATAGCAGTTTTTTTAAAAAGAATTTGCAGTTTGTTCTTTGTGGTGTTGTACCTTATTCGTGTTGTGTTCACCTGAAACCTGTGGACACAGCAGCACACTTTTAGTAACTTAAATAACTCAAGTGGTAAGACAATCCGATTTAAACAAGTCACCAGTAAATATGGGAAGTTTCAGTTGCACCAGGATGTAGCTCTGTCAGACCCAATGGATGTTAACAATGAATGGTTTGGGTAATGACTGATAAAACTATGAAAACAACTTTGGTTATTTAAAAAAACACGCCAAAGCATGACATCAAAATTAATCATTTTAGTTACTGCCTCTATGAGGTTTTTTTTATGTGTCCAGGAAAATAGTCTAATAATTTGTGTCCTCCAGTGTTTGCTACCATGAGTGCTTCACCATAATGTAATGATGGTGCTACCGTCAGTGCTTCAGCCTTGATAGGCTATGATATTGCCAACATCCTTGGTCAATCCAACAGTGTAGGCAGTTTTCTGGTGTCTTTCCTTAGATTTTCTGTAAACTTTTTATTTGTATAGGTGGCACTCATTTCTTTGTCTTTTCAGCCCTGATGGGTATTACCGCTTGTGCTAAATACCCAACCTTCTGTTTTTATTTTCAAACTGTTAGTAAAAGTTTCCATTACAAACAGGGTCTGAAGTTGTTGTTGTTGTTGTTAAGTAAGTGAATGACTGTGGTTCCCTCTCTGTAGACACTGCTGGAGTATGCAGGCCGTTGGAGGATAGAGGAAGAACCTTTGCCGCTGGTGGAAGTGTACATAGTCGCCCTGCTGAGTTACGCCCAGGCCTCTCCATACCTCTCCCTGCAGTGTGAAAATGTTCCTCTTGTGGTTGAGAGGCTGTCACTGTAAGTGCCATTAAAATGTGATTAGCTGTAGATAAGATATGGTTTACGCCCATAATCAATAATCATTATGCTGAATGCAAACAAGCTAAATTATAGCTTTTCTGCTAATTCTATCAAAGTGTCGGAGCCCGTTTAAAATGCAGGTGAAGATCAATATCATGTTTTTATTGATTGCCCATTCATTCTGCAGGAGTTTTGTGGAGCTGTTGCTCTCACTGAAGAAGGACGTTCCAGATGGCTTATGGAAAGAATTCAAGTCTTCTGTGCAGGTAAAGCTGAGGATTATCATTTTAAGAAAGAAATGTGGATTTATTTTTAAAAATTGCAAGGCCAGAACTAAAACTTAAGTTTTGCACCCCATGACAAAGCACTGTCACCCCAAAACTTCCGTTGTTTGTAGTATGAAAGTAATTGACACTGTGTAAACACTGCTCTTCTCCTCTTATCCCGGGGAAAATAGGACTTCAAACTAAATTTACTCCGTCATATGCAGGTTCACAGCCTTCATTTTAACCAGTTAATTAAATTTCCATAAATGTTTCATTTGCAATTCAAAACCTTGAGTAAATAGACCCAAACACCAGATAATCACATACCTTCTGCATTGTGTCTTTGAGTCATGGAGTTTTCCTGTTGTGTACAGTTTGCTTACAGTAAGCTGCAGGAGAAGGGAATCACTCAGCTGTCCCTGCTGTCTTCGTTGGGCCAATATGATGGTGTTTGGACCAACAGGGTCCTGCAAGGCCTACTATCCAACGAAAACCTACAGACTGAGCAAGGTGAGTTCCTGCACTGGTTTTCAGAGTTCCTTCACAGGTCTGTGTGACAATTTTCAGATCAAAAATATTACTAAAAATGAAGGGAGGGAGGCATACGTATGTTTGTTTTTGTGAGTATCTCCAGTAATGGAGTGGTGTAGCATTATCGACTGTCATATTGTTAAGAACTGGGAAGGTGTGTACATTTCAAAAATCAATATACAGCTACATCTATTTTATTTTCCTGCAACCAGACATTAACCAGGAGTGGCTGGGTAGTGGAGTAGCCTTAAGCTTCCTTCAGATGATAAGAAATTTCCTCTTCGCTCACTGCGAGGTAGGGCACAGAGCGTAGCGCAGACACTTGCAGAGGTATGCGTCATCAAAAAGTGTACAAGGAAGCCATTCACCGTTTCTAGGCAATGTTGTTATTTTAATTTTAATGTTGTGTAGAGTTCGGGGAATTTTGAAACACAGAGAATGAGTTTTTCTTCCATCCTCCCCTGCTTGCATGTGTTGCTTCTGGCCACATCACATACAGCTGTTATCTCATTGGTAGGGCTTTGAAAGGTCAGTGGCAACCAAGGTGAAAGTTGAAATAATTTTAACTTTGTGCGCAGCGCTTGGTGGCATTTTTGAGCGGTGCACCACGCCAAGGGTAGCACTTCCGCTAAGTTGGGCACCACCACTCTCCCCATAGGAAAACAATGGCACAGCCAGCGCAGAGTGGTTTTCCCGCTGATCATGTGTGGGCGGCTTTAGAACCATGCGCGGTTAGCTTATCCCAGCTCTCTTCTCCCTCTTCCTGGGGCAGTCGCACCACTTGCTATGTTGTTTGGCACGGATGGTCTGGCTGGGTGGTTGGTGTTTTTCTGTTATAGATAATGTGTGCGTCAGTAATAAGGGCGAAAAAAGAACAAATTAAAACAAAAATGTAATGTAAGTTTGAGGGAGCCACTGGCTGCCGCATCTGCATGCACCGGCATCACCATGGCACAGAAGAACACAAAGCCCATGAGTGTTTTTAAAATCACGGGAGTATTTAATTTCTTTTCCAACATTAGATTTGTTCGGATAAGCAGTGTTGAGGAGGATGAGCACTGATACACAACACTGTTAAGTCTGTAGTTCAGCCTTGGCAGTTGTACAATGCTGTGAATAGTGGGAATGTTATACAGAGGTGAACAGTTATGGTAACAGTCATTGGAGTGTGATTGATTCACCAAATGCCACTTGGAAATTCTCTTACAGGATAAGATAGTAAGGCACATGTTCAAAGAGAGTAGTCAAGTGCCGGCCCTGTTTGGGTGAAGTCCATCTCTGCCAAACACACGCAAGGCCCAGAAAAACTGCAAAGTTGTCTACAAACGACAGGCCCAGTGTTCAACCACTGGTGAGACTGGCAGATTCTGCTAAATCTTATGTCTCCATAATAGGGAACAGGTAAAGGGCCAGAAATAATACGCTTACCAGAGTCTAGTTTTACTGATTGTAGCAGTGAAATGTCACTTGATCCAGCGTGCAGGATAACAGATGAGGTGGTCATGTAGAAGAATACTGTGTCAAGCATTTCCAGCGTTTGTGTAAAGGTGCACTCTTGTTGCCCATGTAAAAAATATTTAAACACTATTTATAAAATAAGAATAAAAATGTCACTATCAATATTCCCACTGTTTTTCAGTTGAGGAGTTCCTGGTGCAGGAGGGGCTGGTCCTATTGGAGATGAGAGTGAAGCAGCTGATGAAGGAGAATCAGCTGGGGAAGGCTGCACTGTTGGCAAAGACATGCTCTGAGTGTCTTGCCTTCCAAGGGAAGGGACCTTTCAAGCAGATGTACCTTGTCTGCCTGTGTTCTACCTCAGAACAGGATCGGCTGATGGACGAGGTAAGTGTAGGTACATAGTTGAGATTACTGACTTGCATTTGTATATGACAAAAACAACACACAAGAAAGGGCTTGGCAGTATCACTCGTGCATAAAGGATGTGATCACACCTAGTAGAGCTGTGCATCATATTAGTTGAGTCAAGCAGACTACTGTAACATAACGTTGCCATGTTATGTTGCACTTCAACTGTTCGGCTCAATCGTTCACAATATATATGGACTTGCAAATGTCATAAAATGGTCCTCAAAGAAGAAAATTATGTTTTGCAGTGCACCTTGCTGCAAGCCTACTCTCCAGCTATGCCTCCCCCTGAGTCTGTACATTTTAGACCTTTTCCTGTAATAAGTTTCTCATCCACAAGATGGCAGACTACACAAGCAATTTGTGAGACTGTCCGCCTTGGAGGCATTATTGGTGTCTCCTATTACTTTTAAAATATTGGATGATAAAGCTTGTGAGTGTTTCCTTAAGTTGGTTTATATTGTTTTCCAGTGAATTTTACTTACTGTATATATGGCATCTATGTCAACCCAACCGGTCAAGACAGATGGCCGCCCACCTAGAGTCCGGTTCTGCTTGAGGTTTCTGCCTCTTAAAAGGAAGTTTTTCCTTGTAGCTGTCGCCAAGTGTTTGCTCATGGTGGAAACTGTTGAGTCTCTGTAAATAATATTGTAAAGAGTACGGTCTAGACCTGCTCTATATGTAAAGTGTCATGAGATTACTTTTGTTGTGATGTGGCGCTATATAAATAAAATTTAATTGAATATGTGTACAGCTTTCAAAGGAGGACTGCCGCGATGCATTAGAGATGATCTGCAACCTGGAGTCAGACGGAGACGAGAGGGCAGCTTTCAGCTTATGCTCCGCCTTCCTTACCCGACAGCTTCTCCAAGGAGATACATACTGTGCTTGGTAAGAAAAAACAAGCCGCTCTGTTTGATGCTCATTTACATAGGGTTTCTTTGTTTTATGGTGGGAGGAAAAGATTTATCCTTGACAGGGCTGAACCACATAACATAGTGATTCTATTAGTGTCAGAATCTGCATCTGTCTTAAAGGAGCAGTGTATAAGATTTAGGGGGATCTGTTGACCGAAATGGAAAATATTATTAATAATTATGTTTTTATTAGTGTATAACCTGAAACTGAGAATAGTTTTGATTTTGTTAGCTTAGAATGAGCCCTTCATATCTACACAGGGAGTGAGTCTTCTTCCACGGAGTCCGTCATGTTGCACCGCCATGTTTCTACAGTAGCCCAGAACAGACAGACTTGCTCTAAAGAGGGCCTTTCACGTTTTTACGTTGAAGTGGCAGCCTGAATTTGGTGGCGATCATTTCTATTTTCATATTGTCCAGTCGTGGTTACTCGAGATTGATCTGATCCGATCGCCAGGTTATGAGGTGATTTATTATTTGTGTAAACATTTTATTTAATATTTAAACATTAAAAAAATCCATTTAATAGCCATGTCTCCTCTATTCAAAAAACAGCCCCCTTTTCAAAAGTCTGTGTGTCTGTGCTTGGTGCAACAATATCACTGCAAACTGGTTTGTAATTAAGAATTTGAAATCGTCACTCGTGCTGATTAACAGGACTCAGCTGGTTGACATGCCGGTCCACCAGAAACATCTCTAAATGCACAGTAGGGAGCAGATTCTACAGATTATAACATCTTAATTCTTATAGTAAATTAGTTAATATCAACGTAGGAAAAAAGCAATCGCAGATCATTCCTTAAATTGTCAATATACGATCCGATCGCCGATTAGCACAAGCCTAGCACGAATGTACCTGAAGGCTTGATGCGGCTAGATGCCACAAAATCTTACACACTTGTCCTTTAATCTAAAATTAATTAGCTGTATGTACATCCCACTAACAAATATTTATGTAAGTGTACTCGAATAAACACAGTTTTTATAGTTCTAAATTGTTGGCGATGTTTGTCGTAATTAGTAGCTTTTCTAATAAATTGTGATATGATGCTGATGTGAAGAAACATCAAGAAACATCACCCTGGAAAAAGATTACGTTAAAGTTTAATGCAGAATTGGTTGTTCATTCAGACCAAATGAACCAACAGCATGAATCACTGGCACAAAATCAGTATGGGGTGTTGTTAATGCACACTCATTGTCCTTGGTTGATAAAGCTCCTCTATTACCTGTTTGTGTCATTGTGCGTTATATGTTAGTATAAATGGGTAGTATTGAGTATTGATTGCCTGAATAGATGAATTAATGTATATTGAACAGACAGTTAATGGGCATTGAATTCCGTATCTTCAAACCAGGGAGCTCACTCTCTTTTGGAGCAAGCTGCTGAAGCGATTGGAGCCATCTGAGCAGACCTTCCTCAGCAGTTGCCGCCAGATGTCCTTACTTTCCAAAACCGTGTACCACATCCTGTTCTTCATCAAGGTCATCCAATCAGAGGTCAGTAAATAGCCAATGTGGTATTATCAATGTGTGGACCCTCTGGAAAAACAGAAGTTCAGAAAGTTGTCACCTTTTAACTCTCAGCTATTATGTGTTATTACACTCTCCCTCATAGTTCTCCCCAATACATTTATTTTAGCCTTTGTTCGCCATTTAAGTTAAAGCAATCTTTTTAGTATAAAAATGCTCACTGCATGTAAAGCTTGAAAGGTGGTTTTGTGTGCATTGATTGATTTACAATGCATTCATAAGGTGACCCAGTTTCCGAGTGAAAAAAGTGCCAACACGTATAGAAAGTTCTCTAACCTCTCCTGCATCAGAATTGACTTTGTCACTGTCTCTTTGTGTGGTCATTATGTTTCATGTTCGCCAAAATTATGTGGCTAGCATTCTGGTTTTTTGCATGTAGCTATGTTTGCTTACATTGGTCGTAAGCGACAAACTTAAAAAGCTGAAAGCACAACAAATAGAAATGTATTTAGCCATATTATGACAATGATATAAGTATTTGGAACATAATATACAGTATATATTTTTCAAAGCCACTTTTCAGGTCTACACGGGGTGAGTTTTTGATACTGAAAAGATTCCTTTAAAGGTGGAGTCTACGATTCTGGAGAGCCCTGATCGATCTGAACTCCATTCAGAAAACAAGCATTTAAAAGTGGTTTGCTTGTGGTCTTGCTGACAGACCTGACAAAGCATGAATTCAGACTTTTTACAAATCGGCATCATGATGTGGTTATTTCATAGATATCTATGTGTATAAACTGTGTATAAACAATAACGTCGCTGCCCTATTTATGCCTAATTTGGATGACGTTGTTTTGCCCTGATCGAGCCAAACTTCATTCAGAAAACAAGCATTTTAAAAGTTGTTTGCTTGTTTTGCAGACCTGACAAAGCATGAATTCAGACTTTTTACAAGTCGACATCATGATGTAGTTATTTCGGCATCCTTTTGATCCGTTTATTGCCATTAAATCACAACAAAATTTGTTTATTTTGGGATCATACCGCTGTAGTAAGCCAGATTAATTCAGCTGAAGTGTGACTTGCTAGATACAGTCAATATTCATTGACTTTGACACACGAATTATGAAACTGCCACTCAGCGGAGACAGATGGACAGGCAAATATTCACAATAAACACATATAATCAAAGTTGCGCGAATAACGCACAGCATTAGTGGTGTTCTGTGCGCGAGCGCAAGTTGTGTGGGTCGGTCCGAGCCACTCTGTTTCCCATTTACAGAGCCAGGGCTGTGTATGAACACCGGATTTTTTGCAGCACACACAGAAAGGACAGCTAGCATACCGTGAGGACATATTCACTGAATTTGACAAAAAGGTTATTGAATAGAATAGCAGACTCCACCTTTTAATATACTCAAAAGTAAGATGTGTGGGTTTGCTATGTACAGTGCATACAATAATGATTAGGATGAAAGTAAGGATTCAGTACTGATTGATTTTGTTATTGATGTGAGAAATGAACCTCTACCAGCAGCCATATGTTGGTAATTTTGTGTTTGCTGGTAACTTTGCTTTGCCAAACAGAGGATAACCCTGGATTATTTAGTTTACAGTGTCTCTTTTTTAAAGATGAATTTGCTTTGTTAATTGTGAAAGTCCCAGGTGAGTTTCAGAATAATTGTGTTCTGTGTGTTTGGCAGCTTTAAATTATTCGGCTTCCTCTTTTTCATAGATTGACAGCGTTGGACTGCCAGTGTGCGTTGAAATGTGCATAAGGGCTCTGCGGATGGAATCAGAGGATGGAAGCACCAAGGCCACTGTGTGTAAAACTATTTCCTGTTTGCTTCCCACTGACCTGGAAGTCAAGCGAGCCTGTCAGCTGACAGAGTTCCTGTTGGAGCCCACAGTGGATTCATACTATGCTGTGGAGACTCTTTACAATGAACCAGATCAAAAACTCGAGGAAGAGAATATGCCTGTTCCCAACTCACTACGCTGTGAGCTCCTGCTGGTTTTTAAAACCCAGTGGCCCTTTGACCCCGAGTTCTGGGACTGGAAAACACTGAAGCGTAATTGTCTATCACTAATGGGTGAAGAAGCTTCAATAGTGTCATCTATTGACTTGCTGAATGATACTGAGGCCCCAGAAGAGGAAGACTACCTCAGTCAGGAGGGATTTAAGAATATCCCAGACCACTTATTCAGTGGCACCTATGAATTAAAAGATATAACAGACAAGAGACAGAAAAATAGAGAAATGAAGAAACTGAGAGAAAAAGGTTTCATATCTGCCAGGTTCAGAAACTGGCAGGCATATATGCAGTACTGTGTGCTGTGTGACAAGGAGTTTCTCGGCCACAGGATTGTACGCCATGCACAGACTCATCTGAGCGGTGGAGTATACAGCTGCCCAATATGTGCTCAAACCTTTACCTCAAAAGACACATTGATTCCCCATGTAACATCGCATGTTAAACAGTCGTGCAAGGAAAGGCTGACCGCAATGAAAACAAACAAGAAATTGGCTAATCCTAAAACAGCTGCCCCTGTTATTGCAGCGTTAAAGGCCAAGACAGAAAATGAAATTCATGAAAATGCTGATTCCCTAGGGCAAAATGGTGGGTTGATTCACAATGTTCAGGCCAGAGTGGCTAACCCTAGCCCTAACACAGAGAATAGTGAAGACAATGTGTGCCCTGTTGGAAAATGCAGAAGGAGCTACAAATTTTTCAAAAATCTCATTGCACATGTTAAAGCTCATGGGGACAACGAGGAAGCCAAGACTTTTCTCGAAATGCAGAGCAAAAAGGTTGTTTGCCAGTACTGCAGACGCCACTTTGTTAATGTCACCCATCTTAATGATCATTTACAGGTCCACTGTGGTGTGAAGCCTTACATCTGTATACAGCTGAACTGCAAGGCAAGTTTCCTGTCAAACACTGAGCTACTTTTACACAGGAAAACACATTCTGTTTTTAAGGCTAGATGCATGTTTCCAAATTGTGGAAAGATTTTCAATGAGGCCTTCAAACTCTATGACCATGAGGCACAACATTATAAAACTTTCACTTGTAAACTTGTGGACTGTGGAAAGGTATTCCATTCACAACAGCAGCTGGATTTGCACCAGGAGGAGCATGCCACTCAAGAAGAGGAGAGCCCATCTTCTGAACAGACCTCACAAAATATGCAGCCTGGCCCTTCACTCATTAAACAAATGCTTTCCAATCACACATCCATTAACAAAGAGAATTCCCAAGAAAACTGGAACACTGAAAGTGCCGTTAATCCAGCTCATGGAACGCTGTCAGTGTCCATTGAGAGTTTGCTGAAATCTTCACAAGCATCTGTGGAAACCTTAGGACAATACAGAAGCAAACATGAACCACAAAATACGCCTTTCTCAACCACTCAGACACAGAGTGTAAATAATTCTGTGATTCAGCCTGTGAATTCCCACTTGTCTGATCCTAATAGACACAGAGATTGCTCAGGTGGTCATTCTTTTGATTATATGAAACCACCCCAACAGAATCAACCAGTACCTCAATTTGAAGCTAATTTTGGTAACGTGCCACAAAGCTGTAATACAGATGTCTCACGAGGCCAGCCACAAATGTTCCCCAGTAATGTAAATACTGGATCAATGAGTTACAACTGTGACTGCAGCTTACCTTTGCCAGGGCAGCAAGGGCCAATGTGTAGTAGCAACCTGTTAACAGTATCACTGGGCCAGAACTCCATAGAGCCAGCAATGTCACAACCACTTCCACCAACAGTAACCCCACAGCCACTAATTGGGAACAGACCAGAGAACTCTGTGACGTCCTCAACTAGCACTGGTCCCCCACCAGGACAGAGAGAGCGATTTCACTGTGCATTTGAAACATGTACAAGGCACTACAGCTCCTATAGAAGTGTTACCAAGCACATGAAAACGGTTCACCCAGATTTTTATGAGCAATGGAAAGTTGCTCGAACTAAAATCAAGACAACCTATGCTCCAGCACCGAGCACATCATCTGTCGGACATCTCAGTTCACTCGCCTCACTTCAGAAGCAGCAGGGCCAAGTACCAGTTTGTGGAGTTCAGAGGCAGAATGTTATCCAATCACCACCTTATACTAACATGGGTACAAGCACAAACTATACTACTCTACATTCCCATTCCTCATCTGTCCACAACCAGAATGCTTCTCTCCTGATGGAAAACGTTTTAAATCCCATTGTTCTCTCTCAGCTAGGAAGTGACACAAATCCAATAACTGCACAGACCCAAGTTTCAGGTAGCCAAAATTGGCACTCAGCCCCTGGAAGTGAACAAATTCAAAACTGTGGCTCTTCCCAAGTCTATCCATCCAACATGCAGGTGATGCCACAAGTCGACTCTACCAGTGCTGCTCTGCCAATTCATGTCCCATCTTGCTCTATGATGGGATCGACAATGAACAGACTAGCAGAGTCTTTGCAGTCACCACTTATGGAAAATGGGTTCCAGTCAGTTTTGCCCTCGTACATGGGCGGAGCTAAGGAAGTGTCACAACAAGCGGAAGACCATCTCCCGCCCTATACATCACAGATGCAAAGCAGTTTAGTCTCTGGTTCCAGGGCACCAGAAAAAACTAAATCAACGCAAAATCATGTGCAAGCCAATTTTCCCTCTCCAGACAGTGCAAGCCAAAAAAACAGTAACAACCAACCTCAAAGTGTCCCAGTTGTCTCTGAAAACAATCCTGAAAATCAAAAGCGAGCCAGAAAAAACAAAAGGACCAAATGGCCAGCTATTCTTAGGGATGGCAAATTTGTTTGTTGCAGGTGTTTTAGACAATTTAATAGTCCCAAATCCCTCGGAGGCCATTTGTCCAAGCGTGCAATCTGCAAACCGTACGAAGAGTCAGAACTGAACACAGACCTGCCAACATCATTTCTTGACCTTCTCAATTCAGAGCAAACGGTTAGCACAGCACAGCCACACCAGTCTTACAGTCCTGCTGCTGTTTATCAGAAGCCCAATCGGTCAGTAACAAATGGTTCAACAGCCACAAAGGATTACCCCACACCTAATTATACACAAGATGGTTTGCCAGTATATGAGAATGGCGAGTCAAATGATGACATTCTTAAACAAATCATGGCTGAATCCAACATGTCTGATCTTTTTGTGCACACACCTGCTCCCCAGCCGGTGTTCCAAAACCCTTGTGTTCCCTATGGAGCTGTTGAACGTTTGCCAGGAAGCTCAGTCATACAGCATACAGAAAATGTCCAGCTGAAGCGATTGGACAACTCGTATAGTACAGCCCATTATCCTCAGCCAAGCATTGATACATTTGCTGGAAGTGAATTCCCTGACCCTCTTCTTACTCAAATTCTCACAGAAAACCCTTCCACTGCTGTTGCTGGAAGTGTTCCCACAAATCACAGTGAAGGGTATCACTCTGAAGGGTATCACACTGAGACAACCATTCAGACACCAGATACAGATTCAAATCCATTGACGCAAACACAGTTACCTGATAGTCAGCTTAGTCCAGCAACAACAAGTGGGACGCAAAGGAAGACAACTGAGCAAGATATTAAAAAGAAACTGCGGGAGCAGATTTTGGCTGGCGACTTTCAACGTAGAAACAGCTTATGTCATTCAAGCAACACTGACCCTAATGCCAATTCAAAGAATCCCATGTCTTTTGGCCCAATGTGCAGTCCTTCCAACACTTCTGCACTTCATCAAATGTCTTGTGATACAAAGAGTGACTCAGCAAGTGAAATGCAAGTCATTCAAGGAAACTCTGCAATCATCCCAGGAACCTCTGTCGAAATTGAACAGCTACTGAACACACAGAGCTTTACTTGTTTCAGAGAGACCTCCACCCCGCAACAGGAGAAACTGAGCCCCACAGGCGTCATGACAAATGATGCAGATGTTGAGTCCACTCAATTATCTGCCAGCCAGCAACAGTGGATGACAGAAATTCAGAGTGCATTTGAAAGGCTCGATTTGGTCAGAGAAATATCTGATCAGATGTCTGCTTACACGAAACAAAATAGCAATACTACAAACAGCCAGACAGGACCTGCAAAGGTCGATTTGCGCAGCTCAACGTCGTCGACCATTGTCAAGCCGTTTGCTTGTGAGAAGGAGAACTGCACGTTTAGTTCCATGTCTGGTGAAGCGCTTTGGAAACACCTCTCCAAAACTCACAACTACACATTTGAGATGGTTAATGTGATTAAAAAAAGGTATGGCCAATATGCCCCTTTCAAGTGTCAAAAATGTAGTAAAACATTTACTCGTAATTCAAACCTTCGTACTCACTACCAGTCAGCTCACAAATTATTAGCTAAAGAAATCGCAGATCTAGATATGAAGCGCAAAGCTGCTGCATCTGCTGCTATTCAAAAGTGGCCTGTTAGAACAAACCAGGCTCCATCAGCTCAAACCACAAGGGCTATTCATTCATCAATGGAGAACAGAACACGTGTGTATTCACTTCAAGATGCAGTAAAACGTGACTGTCCATCACAGGCATTTGTACCATGTACTAACATGGACATAGCTAATCAGAAATTTCAAGATGACAATCGCTCCACAGTTATTCATCCCTTGGAACCAACTCCCATGCACAACCAAGCAATGACTCAACCAGTACAGGCCCAGACCTCTGTATCAGCCTTTCAGTCAGTACAAGCGGGGATAGCAGCAGAACAGTGGTCACATGGACAGCAAAGAAACTTGCCCAAGGTACCCACTCAACATGCAAGTGTTCAGCAAGTAGGAGCCCTTTTGCCCAAAGTGTCAGCTCCTCTCACCCAAGCTCTGTCTGCCACACCTAAGGCTAATGGGCCTCTGTCTCTCGGCAAACAATCTGCTATCAACAGGCAGGTAATAGTGAAGCCAAGCATAGACATTACCAAGAAGACGAAAGAGAAGAAGCCCAACTCAGGCGATGTTATGAGTCCGTACAGACCATATCGCTGCGTTCATCAAGGCTGCGTGGCAGCCTTCACCATCCAGCACAATCTGATCCTCCATTACAGGGCTGTTCACCAGTCTGCTTTGTCAGCATTGGAGGTGAACAAAGAGCAGGACCAGAGTGAGGGACTGGATGAAGTAATGGACCACAATGAGGAGGAGCCAGAGATCCCTCAAATTTCTGAATTTCGATGCCAAGTCAAAGACTGTTCCCGAGTTTTCCAAGAAGTTCCCAGCCTTTTGCAGCATTATCTTCAGCTGCATGAATTCAGTCTTGATAAGATTGGCAATCTCTTGTCCGGCGTCAAGCTCGGCAAGTTTGCTTGTGGCCACCAGGGATGCACAACATCCTTCACTGTTTTCTGGAAGTATATAGGGCACGTCAAAGAACAGCATAAAGATATGAAGTTGGCCAAACCCGAACAGTTAAATGGCTCATTCAAGTGTGAAATTGAGGGCTGTGACCGTTCATATGCCACAAAGTCCAACCTGCTCAGACATGTCATGAAAAAGCATCAGGACCTGTACCAGCCTAAACTAAAGAATCAACAGATTAAAGAAGATGGGATGAAACAGAACTCTAAGCCTTTGCATTACCAAATTACCAAGACAAGTAATGGGAAGGAAAACATTGAAAGCAATAAAAAGATCCTACAGAGGGGAAGTGACTCAAAGAGAGTTAGCAAGGCAAAAAACAATCACTGGACTAAATATGGAAAACCTTCCTTAAAATCTAAAGTGGAGGCATCTGCAATGTGCACTAAGAAATTTCCTCTGCAATACCCCTGTATGATTAAAGGTTGTGAGTCAGTCATGAAATCAGAGCGGAGCATATTAAAACATTACGTGGGACACGGACTGTCGGAGAAGTACCTGGAACAGCAAAGGAGTCATTTCATATTCTGCAAAAAGTTCCCCAGGCAGAAGTGCCGCTCCATCAGGAGTGATGATTCTAAATCAGACAACACCTCTGACCTATCTGACAACGAGTTGACGGCAGACACCGGCCTGGAAGGAGGGGAATATGGATATTCAAAGCCTGTACTACGCAAAAGGACCACAGCAGGGATCCGAGCCGCATTGTTCGACAGCAAATTGTCACATGATGAAAGTTCAGATGGCTCTGTGGTGCTCAAACGCAAACGTGGACGTCCACGAAAACTGATCGAAAAAATAGTGAAACGCAAGAAAATTCCACGTACGACCAAGATTGACGTAGTTTACAGCAGGGACGATGAATCAGACTCCTCTTGCCCGGCAGTAATGCAGGAGGAGGTGACTGAGCAGAGTGCTCCAATGGCTTCTTTTAAACCAATGGGATTTGAAATGTCTTTCTTAAAATTCCTGGAACAGTCAAATAAATGTGAACATCCCTTGGCGAGGAAGGTTGATGTGCCAGAAACATGGAGAAAAACATCCAGTCTGAACTCCAAAGACACCTGTGTCAGATTCAGCAACCGTCAGAATTTAAAATCACTGAGTAAGGTTAAAATAATCATAGACGGGGCCTTTTCAGGTGTCACTGACCTTATGTTGAAACAGCTGCAGGAAATGCGACCCACAGTGGTATTGGAAAAAAATGACTAACTTGTCCTTTTATGTTTTTTTTGTAAAGCAGAATCTCAGGACTAGAATGAGTAAAATCTGCTGCAGACTGGTGCCCTATGTATGAAATGTTTTTAGACATCCAGTTATTAAAAAAATACTGTTGTTTTGAATTATACTGTAATATTATCTGTACAATGTTTGTCTTTTTTTATAGAAAAGTGTATAGCATGTTTTCATTTATGGACTTTTAAGTCAAAACGTTATCTGAAGATTTTGTTGAAAATTGAAACATGACATCAGCTTTTGGTGTCTTAGTTATCCCTGTGGGACTTGCAGACAAATGGACTTTGAAATGGACTGTATTGTTGTGTGTAGTTTGTGATTTGAAAATGTTGATTATTGTGCGTTGTGTATATAGTTTGAAATCACCCACTGCCACCAGCAGTCTTACCATTAAATGAACAGCTTTTTTACAACCAGTTTGACTTGTTTTTTTGTTAGAGTACACTGTAGTTTAGGGATTCATTTAATGGTGTATAGTTTGGAGCTGCTGCATGCACATTGAATGGAAAATGATTTTGTGGAAGTTTTTGAATTATTAAAAACAAATGACATATGCTGTAGTCATGATTTCTGATCTAGAAAAATGCTCATCTGTATGTAGTAATTTAATGTTTTAATGTTGTTTAATCAGTCATTTGCTTTGCTTGGTGCTTAGCATAAAGACTGGAAGTGTCCAAAGTTAAAAAAAAACAAAAAAACATTATACCTACCACGACCTTTCAAAGCCCACTAATCAACACATTGTCTGTTGTTTGTTTTATCCAGACACTAAATGTAAAATCTATTTGTCAGACATGTATTTCCCATAATATTGAACTACTAACAAAGGACTACCATGTAGTACTTGTTAAATGTGAGTGTTGCTGCCATTTTAAAGGGTGAGGCAACTGAAAAAAGAAATAAACTTCAGATCAAGTTGTTTGTATCAGGGTAAGGACGGAGGAGCAAAGTGCTTAAAGGGGTCATTGAACAATGTCGCTGTTTTGTCAGTTCTCATTTCTGGTTTCTGGTCTCATTTCAGCTTTAATTCAGAGTCTTGGATGAACTGCCAGTTAGGCAGCAGCTCATAGCAGAGAAGCTATTAAATAGTGTGTTCACTATGTAGTTGAGAAAGGAGCAGATTTCATTTCAAGGTGTTTATATTGACATGTTCTCTTTGCCCTTTATACTTTATTATTTTGCTGTTTTTTGGCATCTATCTACTTCTTTCCTGTTAGTCCTACAAACTTCGTTTCAATGTCAAAACGTACATCATACAACAGTTTCTATTTTGCCAAATGTTTGATCAAACTTCACCAAAGTATTTGACAATACACCTGAAAGCAGTAGAATGATGTGTGATTTGTTTCAGCATTTTAGCACCAACATCTCTTGTTCTAAGCGTTTTAAGTTTAAATAGACATAAATACCCCAGTTTTGCACATGTGATGTCATTGCCTCAACTTGTGAGAAGGTGTGTGGAAACCATGTGGCACAGTCAGTAAGTCACCTTCTCTGGGATACATGTCCTACTTGCCAACAGTGTAGCAATTCATGCATGTGGTATGTTTTCAAGTGCTCATTGAAGTCATGTCAAGCCCAAGATTTCATACAATTCTACCCACACAGGGCGCTACAGTAACATTATCACTTAATATTCCTACAGTTCTGTTGACTTTGATAATATGAAACTTGGTAAACAAGTTCTCCATGAGCATGTGCACGACATATTTAAGCATGGCACCAATAGCTCCATCTTGTTGCCATTAGTGAAACACCACCATACTACGTATAGACTGCCTTATCTCTTTAATGTTATATTCCATAATTGAGGTTGCAAATTCAGCAGAAGTTGTACAGATGGGAATGCTGAACAAGTCAAGCATTTGATACAATTTCACCTCCAGGTGGCGCTAAAAGATTTGAAAAATTGCTGCTGTGACAGCAGCTTCCAGCTGCAGCAGCTGGCATTGGCCGAGCTTCCAGCTCTCACACGCATTTCCCTCAGGAAATGCACATTCTAGTAATAAATTATTATTGCACTTAACATGTTCACAAGCCACACAATTGTAGCATGTGAGTAGTATGAATGATCTAAAATGTAAAGGTTGGTCACCATTCAGGAACTGCACTTATATTAAGAAGGTACATAGAAAGGTTAACAAATGTTCATTTTAATTCTTATCATTTCAAAATGAGATATTTTCTGTCCCATGCATCATACATACATACCAGCCAGTGCTAAATATTCCTTTACACAATATCATTTGGAGTCAGTTCTTCCTCTCAGTGTCGCTAAGTGATAGAATAAACTGTCTAGATCCATAAAAGAACAAAGAAACATTTCCACACTGTGGAAAAAACAGATCTTTAATGAGCACTAACTGCTCATTAACTGCTGTTAGATTGAGAGTGACATACTGTCTTTACTTTTAGTTTTAGTCTTAGTTTTTTTACTTCTGTGGCAAGCAGTTTTACACAAAATAGTTTAATGTGACTTTATACATTAGAGATACTGTAAATACATTATTAAGTCATCATTTGTTACCAATCAAAATTATTATTGATAACTCGAATTTGATTAGTAAAATGTTTTTAAGAAGTAAATTCAAATATGAACAAAATTAGGTTAACTGGTCAACTGGAAAGATATCAAGTTATTAATATTAATATTATAACAAGTGATTTCTCAAGATATCTGCTGAGAATTTTACGTTTATCTCCTGATGCATCTGAGAACTAAACAGCAGTCTGGATATAAAGCACTGATGTCCAACATAGTGTCAAAGTGACATTTGGTTTGGATATCTCCAACAATATGTTGACTGTCCAATATTAAAAGCCATGAAGGAATACAGGCACAATTTATGATATAACCATGAAATTATAAAATAATACAATGCATGCACAATATTATGATAATTTCATCCCAAATTTCATTTCAGCATATTTTATTTAAAAAGTCCTTCTTGTGTTTTGTCTGTCAATCAAGACACACAGTGCAGAGCTAACTGGTGGTGGCAGGATGAAGTAGGATGAAAGAATGTCATAATTTAAAATGGATTTTTTCACAGTTCATGGTTATATGAGACATTTTGTTTGTATTTATTCATATGATTATTTTTTGGATCATGTCCTTTTTATTTGTTTATATTGAACACTCTGGGCCTCCATACTAGTCACAAGATAATTGGAGAGATGTTTTATTTGTCTGGTGAAAAGTGCTCTCATGATTTCCCAAACTACTTTTGTAGCTGCTGTATCTCACAAGGACTTTTATCAAGTAATAACCAGTGATGGAGGAAATATTCAGATTCTTTACTTGAGAAAAGTAGTCATAGCTCACTCTGTTACTCTGTTACAAGTAAAATACTCTGTCCTGCATTACAAATGTTAAGTAAAATTACGTACATATAATCAGGACAATGTACTTCGAGGTAAAAGTACTTCATGCATAAAATGTTTTTTTCTCATGCATTAATGAAAAAGCTGAACTTGCAGCTGCTTGAGGTGGAGCTTATTTTTTAACTATTATGTAATTTTGCAATTATTGTCATTATGGATTAATCAGCTGGCCATCTGCTATTCTGTTTGGTTTATAGAAATTCTGAAAATAGTGAGAAATGCCCATCGCTATAGCCCAGAGCCCAGAGTGACACCTTCACAATGCTGGTTTTGTCCAAGCAAAAGTACAAAATTCACAATTATTAAAAATGAATTAAAATGATTAAAATAATGAAAAGGAAAAGCAACAACTCCTCACATTTGTGAAGCTGGAAACATAAAATGTTTTTGCATGAAAAATGAATTTTCTGTCAATCGGCTGATTGATTAATTGACTAATTGTTTCTGTTGTATTTGTATTTCCTGTTGGGTAGTTTAATTTATAACAAAACATATTTTATAAGCTCTTCGTATGTTTTGTAAGCAAAAAGTCTTCATTTGTAAAGTAACTAGTAACTAAAGCAGTCAAATAATTGTAGGGAAGTAAAAAGTACAATATTTCCCTCTGAGATGTCTACGACATGACGTGGTGGAGTGGAGCGGATGCCACAAAGTGACGTGAAAAGGAAAATACTCAAGTAAAGTACAAGTACCTTAATTAACCTCAAGTACTTGTACAGTACAGTACTTGAGTAAATGTACTATAGGAACAGATCTATTGCAGGCAATTTGTTTAAAATAAAAACCAGTCTTTAAGTATTTAAGTTAGTACAGCAGTAGCTAGTACTGCACTTCCATAAACTTTGAGGACTTGCAAGAGACAGTTTTTTTTCAAAAGGATGGTCAGAATTGAAGCAACAGAGGGCGAGATATCCTCACTGTCTGTAATATGGGCCAAACTCCAAAAACACTGGATCCTACATTTTCCATAATTCAACTTGATAGCATCTTTGATTAGACCCCCCCTGCCTGGTAAAGACCCAAGTACTCAAAAAATGTAGCACTAAAAATTTGTACCAAGCTGAGATAACCTGATGACATCCCTATCACACCACCCGGTTATTTTCTCAGACTTGACAAAGCTCCTCTGGAGCCACAGAAGACATTATACAAATGTTTTCACAATCTAAATAGTATTCTCCATGATGAGTAAAATGAGCTTCATGTGTAAAATTGGCAGAATGCCCCTTTAACCAAAAGGGAGATGTGTTGAATTTGAGTTACAGCTAGTTAGAGAGTTTCCAGTCAGACTGAATCCTGATTCATCCAGTCAGGAGTTAGACAAGTCAAAGTATAATGACACATCTTTCATTGGTGTTTTGACTGGTCATTAATATCTGAGTCTGTTCACTGATAAATTATATGACAGCTTTCTCAATTTAGTTCCAATTGTACCATTGAATCTTTTTAGCTCCTTCACTGTGGTTTCACTTTGAGATGGGAACATGAGCTCTCAGTCAGTCCCAGCCCTCTCGGACCGGACAGGCTGGTTTTCAGCTGTGAAAGCAGACTGCGTGACGCTGTCCTCCTCGTTTACTGTGGGCTCAGTGGAGACAAACTTGTTGACAATGGAAACAGGTGGCTGGCAGTGCCTGAAAGCCTTCTCTTCCATGGGAATGTACCGCCTGGTGAAACATTTCCACAACTGCTTCCATACAATATACATGAGCTCCACAAAATTCAGAGTGATACACAGGATGGAGGTGCAGCCCATGACGTACAGGAAGATCTTCTTCTCTGTGGCTTTGGCAATGTAACAGTCCACCGTGTTGGGACAGGGACTCTGGCTGCAGCGGAGCAGTATGGGCACCTCAAAGCCGTTGTACAGGAAGTAGAAAGCGAGCAGGGAGCCCACCTCGAAGGCTGTCTTGAAGACCAGGCTGACGATGTAGGTGCAGAACAGACCTCCATCAATGCTCCCTTTGTCCTTGTACAGTTTTCGCTTGTGTTTGGCCTCCCGGTGCTCCCTGTAGGCCACATGCAGGGCCACTAGCAGGGACGGGGTGGACACCATGATGAGCTGCAGAGCCCAGAGGCGCACCTGTGAGATGGGGAAGAAGTGGTCGAAGCAGGCGTTCTCACAACCGGGCTGTTGGGTGTTGCACACAAAATCCTTCTGCTCATCCTTCCACACCTGCTCGGCCGCCGCCACATACACTAATATCCTGAAGAGAAAGACCACAGAGAGCCAGATGCGCCCGATCACAGTAGAGTACTTGTTCACCCCACTGAGGACATTCTCCAAAAAGCCCCAGTTCATCTTCCTCTGAGTCTTCTGTCAGGGAATAAACCAACAGTTAGGTGGAACTGAATATAGCACAGCAAAAGCTGTAGGATATTTGGGATAACTGTTGTTTACAGAAATATACCAATTTTTTTACTGATTTACAACAAATTCCACACTTCCATATATACAATTATGGATGACCACCTTCCTGGGAGTCTTTGATTTCCACTCATTGTGCTACATTCTGAAAATCATTTAGCAGATTTCACTTCTTTGACAATGGTAGCCCACTAATCCACCATTCTTTGGTAATGCAGACTGATATAAAAGGTCTGCACTCTGTTACCACACAATGATGACATCATTTTGTAACGTAGAGTTTGCCCAATTCGTAATAAATGGGCTTAACACCCCAAAACACCGGTACAGTCCCTCAAGGATATATTTTAGAGGACCGTGAAAATAAAAGTTACAGAAAATCCACTGAACACATTCATGACTACAAAAGGGAAGTCATCATAGAACTGCATTCTGGGTTATCTTTAATTTATATGTATTTTACCACCTTTCTTACTACTGACTTACTACTCCTACTTCATTGTTACTCAGAGTTATATACTTACACTTCAGTGCGGTTCAAATATATATATATATATATATGTGTGTGTATATATACATGCATATACTGTATATATATGTCACTATAGCTCTGTTGTCACAAGCTGTAGACCCCTATTAACTACAGTGCAGTTATTTGGTTTGATATTTAGGAATATCCACCATGTAAATTTAGATACAGGACCCCTCTACAAGACAGGTACACAAGTCTGGTAACGATACAGGACTTGGATTATTACCTGACTTAAGGCCCTCGTTGTCTCAGCTGATACTGGGCTTCAGTGGAGCAAACAAATTTGCAAATATTCAAATAAGCACAAACCAACAGCAGGGCAGTTGCCAGCGTTGGTTATCCAGCCTTGATGATTGGTGGATTGTTGTCCTGCATATTCAAACACATTTAGGGAGGTTCCAGATTCTGCTCAGGGCCGTGTAAAGACTAGTGTGTTACAATTTGGTGCAACACCAGCCATTGCTGGTAGGTTGGTAATATGGTAAGTAATGACTGTTGGCATGGCCTGATTATATTCCCATATACTGTATTTATCACAATAGATTATATCAAATGAACAATAAAATTGCCTTAGAAATGTCTGTGGTGTTCCTTAGAGGCTCAGTGGTACTTAATATAAAGTAATGTTACTGTAAGACTGTAGGTGTAATTATTCTTCATCTTCTGAATATAATCTATAATAGAATATATCTATTCTATCGTTTAGTCGTCCTAAGACTTATGATACTGATGTATTCTTATGATAGCTTGTAGCTACGTGAACATAGAATAACAAAAAAAAATGATTAACAATCACTTTGAAGCATTCGACATTTAACACAGTTTGATATAGTTATGATGTGGTTCATTGTGTGTTTGCTGATGTAATAATTAGGTGGTTGTAGAGCAATTGTAAGGACAGAGCACATCCGTACAGTATAGCCCCAAATGTATAATGTGTGCTTTTTATTTAGTGCGTCTCAGATGATCTCATCTTTCTAAAAGGTCAAATCATTCCTAAAAAGCTGTGTATACTTTTGTCAAACAGAACTGAGAGCAGAGAACTTACCGGAGGAGCAGGGGAGATTTCTCGTCTGTATGACAGCAGGTGGTGTCAGGGCTGTCTGTGTGTCCTCCGCTGCCTGCACACCTGCAGGGGACAGCTCTGTGCCACACCTTATCCAACCACACTCATAACAAACATCACTGTGTGATATCAGCTGGATCACACACTTTCTGTTTTGTTTTGAACACACAGAGCTTACTGTGAATTACTAGAAATCGTGCGACCAGGAGCCTTCTTCCTGATCACCTGAAGTGAAGCGTGTGTGTGTGTGTGTGTGTGTGTGTGTGTGTGTGTGTGTGTGTACACAGAGAAAACATCACCATGGAGATGTTTAATGCAAATAATATCTGCTGCCCATTCTGTTCAGGCTGTGTGTGGGGGAGGAGCACACTAAAATAACCTTAAATACACACAACACCCACTGTGTTTTTTCCCTTACTCTCCCACCTGGACTGACACATGTAACTTTGATGAGAGTCAGATCACATTACACTGCTGATGAATAATACATGTAACCTCAGGTCTGTGTCTTCCCAGTGCCTGTGTCTTTTATTTGTNGTTTTTGCTTACAGGCTTAAAATCCTAAAGCCTACATTAGGTCTCTTTTTATGATGGTTCACATATTGTTGTTGTGCACAATACGCTTAGTGAGTCCCCACTCCGTTCAGTTTCATTGTTCAGTTCATATCACTATTGTTACAAGATAATGTCATTTGTTTCTGTATCGTTGTAAGTTAGCGTTAAATTTGTATTGTACAAAGCTAGAATTTATTGTAGTACATCTGGGTAAACTGAGGTAAACTGGGATACTTGCCATCATCTTCATCATCATCACAACTTCCACCCTATATTACATGTAATAAAGTAAGCTCTCCTCTTTAGCTTTATGTGAAATTGTGTCAGATATATTTAAATAGGAGTTTTGAGGTTGGTAACCCCAAACTTCTGGAAAAATATTTTCTAAAACAAAATCTATGTATACACTTACTACAATGTCTATCCAGATGTCAGGAAATAGGGCATTTGCTGGGGACTACTTTCAGCAGAGGATTAATCCACATTTGGTGCTCTAGTGAGTGTTTGGGGCAGCAGGACGGTGTGTGTGGGATTGAGTCAAAATAAACTACAGTGTGTGTGTTCATGGTGATGAAAGAACATGTCATGCAGCGTAACAATGTGGCTCATTGATGTAAGTCACTGAATAGTTGGAGCTCTATGGCCCAGAGGAAGAAGGTGTATCAGGTTCTAGACACTCAGACAATACTCCTTCATAGTATATATCCACTGTTGGTCTGGCTCAGCACATGGGGTTTGTTGACAATAAGAACCTGAGCCTTGAAATACTTCTTTACGCTTAAAGTAATATTTTGAATGCATCTGAATACTTCTTCCCCCACTGTTTATAGTATCTGACTGTTCATTCTACATTAAGTCTCAGCTCAATGAACCTGGAACAAACCTTTATTAGGTGTTCAGTTGTGTCAAATCTGACTAACATGCATCATTCAGCAGAGCTGTGAGTCTTTGCAGACGTTGTGTCTGTTTCACCTGAGCTGCTAAATCTGACACTTTCTATCAAACAGTTTTGAACACCATCAGACTGGCCATGAACACACAGTAATACACTATTTCTACTATTACAGTGGAAATATGGCAGCCGTGTGGTTTCCCGCTCATAACCACTGGGGGGCACTGTGAGCTTTTCTCCACCCTCCTCTTCTTCTTGTCTTTGACTTTTAAACATGGCTGCGTTCAGAGAGGCTTCATAGTCCAACGTTGGTTCTTCGAGCTTCATTACATGTTTCCAAGCAGCGGTGGTGCACAGCCTGAGCGGACATGTCAGATAAAGGGACGGAGGGTCCCGGGGAAAAGGGTTTCAGGACACCCGGGCTGAGGGGCGCGCAGACCACCACACTGTTCCGAGCTGTCAACCCGGAACTCTTCATTAAACCTGTAAGGTTGTTGTTCATTGAGCAGAGCAGTAAAATAGACAGTAAGCTAAGCAGTTAGCCTCCACATAACGTTAGCTAACGTCAGTATAACATTAGTATAACGTGCAGTCTGAAGCGTGCTGCTAATGTGTCAATCATCAGTTCGTCTGTCTGTAAAGACGTTCTCCTGTAAAGTCCTCTGTCACGTGCCACTTGTCTCGTGATGTACTGTTTAACTTTCAGTTTGGAGATGACTTTAATTTAAAGACAGACAGACAGGCAGGCAGACAGACAGACAGAGCACCACACACTGAAAACAGGTGTAACCCACAAGAGCTGACAGGAGGGGAACAGTATCTGGTTTGACTGGTCTGGAAGGGTCTCAGACTGCGTCATCGCCCCTGTATCTCCTGTCTGGCCATGAAATTCATTCTTTACCTTTAGAAATAGTAGTTTGACAGAATAATCTTAAATGGAGGTTATTTGCTTTTTCTGGAGCTTCCAACTACGTCTCACAGTCTTCAGCAAAAAAGCAAATAGTAGATCATGAATTTAGATTATTTAGTCAAATGCTCTTTTGTCTGTTTTCACAAACAGACCACACACATTGCAACTGGGTCTTTTAACAGTCTCTGGGCTCTGTCTGTTAATCCAGTCCACATTTGATCAGGCTTTGATCCAGACCCTGTTTTCACAAGGAAACAGTGGCATTGCCCCTTTTTTCAGTTTTCACAGTGGTTTAACAAGGAGACCAGGTCTAAAACAGTCTTTAGATATGACATATAGTACCTGCTTAGATTACAGAAACAGGTGAGAAATGTTTCCCCTCGGAAGTTTGGACCTTCAGTCTCATGACAGATTAGACAGCTGGTTTGAGTAACAACATGAAAACATGTATCAGCAGAATGAGACAGTCCAGGCTGGAAGATAACATGTAACATGAAGCTGTGTTGTTTTACAGAATAAACCAGTGATGGTGTTCGGACTGGTGACCATCACCCTGTGTGTGGGCTACCTGGGCTATCTGCATGCCATGAAAGAAAACGACCAGCAGCTATATGAGGCCATTGACAGCGAAGGAGAGAGATACATGAGGAGGAAGACTTCCAAATGGGACTGATGGCACAACATGTTCTATAACACTGAGTGTGTGTGTATTATAAGGACAGAGTGAATTAAAACCTGACTGGGCTGAAACAAGCACACCTGTCAAGTTTTCTCTAAATGCTTCCATGAAACTGTGTTTTAAGTTTACCTGCTCAGCTTTCTCCAGTCTGTAAATACAACTGCATTTCCACACAACAATAAGCTAACACTGTGCAAAGTAAAAGCAGACATGATGTTTACTGTGATCAACAGTGGCACCTGGAAAGCACAAAACAAAACTACAAAACTAAAAATCCAAAACACTACTTGGATCTTGGTCAGCTGTAGTCAAGTATCCGGAGCTAAAACATATTAAATACTTCTCGCTCACATTATACATCAAAATAAAGAGATTTTTGAAAAGTCAAATTTCATAAAATAAAAATTGCTCTAATGAAAAAATGAATTCCAATTAAAAAAAACCCAAAAATAGCTGATGAAATATCACTTAATTTGTTTTTGTCTCAAATTATAGTTTCATATTGTTTCTGAATTGATACATGTCGTAGTGTTCAGTGTGTGCATAATTATTAGGCAAGTGCATATTCCCAAGAACATTTCTTAAAACTCAACCTTATCAACTTCTACATTCATTGGCTGGAATCACTGATTGAGGGGGTGTGGCTTAAAGTGAGCCATACCTTATATTCAGAAAACAGAGCTAACACACTGAAAAGACAAAAATGGA
>NTHP01000107.1:1144814-1167604 GCA_003416845.1 Oplegnathus fasciatus
AAAAAGGATGCAGAACAATTGAAATAGAGAACTTGTTAAAGTGGGAGCACCACACCAACACTTGAGTCAAGTTCAAACTGTGTATAATTAAAGGGACGCTGTCTGTGGCTGGTAATGTTACATCACACCCATCTAACAGAAGATTTAGTCCCACAGGCTCGACTGGACAGGTTAGAGAACTCTTTTGTTCCGGTCTGTCAAACTGAGTTCTAAGTAGGCCTCAGTGGTCCAGTGTAGACTGTTAACTGAATGTGAAAGGGAGTGAATAAACCGATTGGACTGCAGCCACTTCTTCATAATGTCTGATGTAAACTGTTTGTTTTGTTTGTTTTGTTGTTTTGGTTAAATGTAGTGTTTTGTTATGTATGTTGTTGTTATGTGTGTTACGTGAAACAGTGTAGGCTTTGGGACGCAAGACTAATTTCACAAATGTTCTGATAATGAAGTCAAATCAAAGCAAAAGGAAGAAAAGCCGCAAGTTGACTTCACCAGAGCTAAGAAGAATTGACCATGAAGCCTCCAGTGCTGACCATGACCTGCCACCTTCCTGGAGTCTGCAGAAGGGCTCAGAAGCGTTGCCAGGGTAACGAAGGCTGACACTCAGCCCCCACTGAACAAACACAAGCTGAAGCATCAACAATGGGCCAATAAATACTTGAAGACTCCCGTTTCAAAGGTTTTATGGACTGACAAGATGAGGGTGACCCTTTGTGGACCAGATGAGCGGACCTGGGCTGGATCACTCAAGGACATACCAGTTGGACTCAGGCGTCAGCAAGGTGGGGATAATGGTGTGGGCTGGCTTCATCAACGATGAACTGGTTGGACCCTTTCAAGTTACAGATGGCCTGAAAATGGACTCACAAGGTTACTGCCAGTTTCTGGAGGACACCCTCTTAAAGCTGTGGTTCAGGAGGAGGTCTTTAAGAGAACCATGATATCTACGCAGGACCATGCTCCATCACTTGCATCCAAATACTCCACTGCTGGGCTTTAAAGATGGCTGAATGATGACTTGGTCCCTTTACTCTGTGGACTTAGACCCCATTGAAAAGCTGTGCGGCCTCCTCAAGCGTGAGGTCTGCCGTCAGGGACAGCAGGACACGTCTGAACAGCATCTGCAGACAGCTTCAGCTAAAACAAAGAAACTGACACATTCAAGGCTGTACTGGCAAATGGTTTTTATATTAGGAAAAAATTTAATGATTAACTGCCATTAAGCATTTATCATGTGGATTTAGAATGATTATTTCTACATGCTTGTTTATTGTTTGTAATGTAAGTTGGGAGAAAATGATTTGTTATCCACTTAATAATACTTATGCACATTTATTTTCACCTTTTCTTTTAAGAGTTGATGTATTTTCTATTTGAAAAGTAAAAATCCAAAGTTTTCTTTGTATAAGATTCATTTATTATCAAAGTAAGATTTGGGATTCACTTATAACACTGAGTCTGTTCAACAATAATCCTGAGAAACTGCACTTGTGTAATAATTATGCACCACATCCACCACAGAGGTCTCTGTATGAATTATATTATTCACACTCCCACTACTCCTTCAGTAATATGTCACAGTCCAACAGACTGATGGAAAGGATAGCTAAATGAAGGTTTGTCCTTAATAATCAAATTTTTTAATACTGCTATTATCCACATAAATCGGTCAATTAATCAATTAATCAATTAATAGGCAATGAAACCCTTTTTACATATAATGACTTCTGCTCCTTTTCAAGGGTTAGGGTTATTCACATGGGATCTGGCTCTGTGGAGCAGGAATAACCAGCTTCACCACTCACAGACGTTTTATGTTTTATTAAACAACATAAATAACTGCAACTGAAAAAATGCAATGTGATCTTAACGAGGCCCAGAGGTCAGCTCAGAGTTGTCAGGTCTGTTACTTGGCTTTCTCGTCCTGTAGAGAGAAACAAAAGGCAGTGTGTTTGTAATTACAGCAGTCTTTCACATATCACACCTGCCAGGTGAAAGTTAACTTGTTGTAGGCTTGTGTACAAAGTCAGAGCATGAAAATGACCAACACTTGAGTCAGTTTTCATGAGGTGGAACATAGTAACTACTGATTCAGTAGTATAATGAAACTGACAAATTCACTGCTCTCCATTGGATCACTGATTAAAGAAGAGCTGCTTTCATTCAGTCATACTTTGCGTTTTAATGGCCAGATGTGCACAGATACCTTTTAAACTGAGGATATTCTGTCTATTTCAACTTTGAATGAATGTGTTTGAGATGGTACCTTGATCACGTTAGCCAGCTCCTGCAGTGTTTGTTCATATCGGGCTTCCATACCCTTCAGGTTCTCGGGTTTGACGATCTGCTTTTGAACCCCGGGGCTTCCTGCTTCCACCACCATCTGAAGGAAGTTCTTCTCCTGAGTGGGAAAACAGAAAACATCGTTTTATACTGTCTTTACTGACTGTTTATACTGTTCACATGTCTGTCTGCTGCTTTCACCCATATTTAATTAGCCTATGTATGTACAGTCTGTAGTGTTTCACCTGTATTCCCAGCAGGAAAGTGAAGGCCAGGCCTGCTTTCCCTGCTCTTGCTGTTCTTCCGATCCTGAACAAAGACAGAGCAGCCCGGACAAAGTCTCAGTCAGAACACAGTATGATGCTGCTACACTTGACAATACAATACTGATGTTTGACAAAAACATCCTTCAGTGTGTGAAAACATTAGACAGCAGTTATATACGTTTGATGGACAGCTCACCTGTGAATGTAGGTCCTGATGTACTGCGGTGCGTCATAATTCACAACACATTTAACCCCGTTGATGTCGATGCCTCTGGCAGCTGCATCTGTGCTGATCAACCTTCAGGATGACACATCTGAGAAATTAACACTACAGGGATTTATGAATAGCTAATAAATACATCAATATACATTAAAAGAGTACTACAGGCACACACACACACAATCTGTATTTGCTTCACTAGGTTAGTATGGATATACTACTTGACTCTTGCACTACCTGTACACAGAGTAACAACCTCACCTGTATATAGATAGTTTGAAATAGTTTGTTGTATATACTCTATAATAGCTCGATGTTTAAGTTTGCTTGTGTTTTTTTTAACTTGTTATCTTTGTTTATCTTTGAATTTGTTCTCTGCACTGTCTAACTTACTGTGTAAGTATAGTCACAGAACCAGAGTCACATGCACACATGCCAGTTAAGCTGATTTGAATGATGTCACTGTTTTGCTGGCTACTGAGATGCAGAAAAATAAACGTGACACGACGCTGTGATAGGCTGGATTCCATTGGAAAAACTAACAACAATATTTGACCACAGCTGATTTTCAAGCTGATGCTAATATTGATATTTGAGATTTTTTTAAAAATCCAATGATGTGCGCCCCCCCAAAGTTTTTTTACTATACACTGAAGACATTTGGGTTTGAGATCAAAAGATGAATACGAAACAAGAGATCAGAATGTCAGCTTTTATTTCCTGGTATTTACATGTTCCCATACCTCTGCTCACCTAAAAATGGGGGTGGCTGAAATAAAAGGTGCTATATTGTAAAAATGTAAAACATAGGCATGTAAATACCAGGAAATAAAAGCTTTTGATCTCGTTTCATATTCATGTGTCTGTCTCTCTCTCTCTCTCTCTCTGTCGCTCTCTCTCTCTCTCTGTCTGTCTCTCTGTCTCAATTCATTTCACAGGCTTTATTGGCTGAAAGCTTCAAGAACAATTTTGCCAAATCATCTAAATATAATACACAAACACAATACAACACACAAAAATAGTAGAATAAAGTAAATAATAATAAAATAAAGAGAATCATATGTACAATCTGCCTCGTCAAGGTCATTATTTGTCACATTCAGTGATGTTATAATGATGCGTCCCTCAGTCTGTGACATGCAGTCCCATATTGTGCAGCTCAGTGTGCTGCATGTCCCTCTCCTAATAGAATCATCCAGCTCTGTGAAGTTTGGGATTAACAAATCACATTTCTTAAAGTATTCCACTCTGATATTATTGTGTTTGTTACATTTTAACAGGAAGTGCATCTCTGTCTCTACCTCACCTGTGGAGCAGTGAGCACAGACTCTTTCACTGTTGGAAGCCAGGACTTCTTACGTCGCCCATTCTCTATGGCTAGACTGTGCTCACTGATTCTGTATTCTCTCTCTGTGTCTCTCTCTCTCTGTCTCTCTCTGTCTCACTGATACATAAGCAAAAGTGGAAGTAAGCTGGACTGTGACATGCATGCATCACATTCCAGCCACTTTCACACAACAACCAAATAAGATATAATAGTAACAGTTATTATTTCTAATGCAAAACAAAATTCATTCAACAGAGCACTATGAAACAAACAGTTTGAGAGGTATGTGCATATGTTTAAAGCTCTTAAAGCAGAGGCCTGGACATGGGTCAAGCACAATGTGACTTTATCTGTATAATGTTTAGCTGTGATAAAGGTTCAGGCCTGTGAAGAGACCAGCCTAATGTCTATAACATCCTTCTGCTGTTGTATTCAGCTCAGGTTTGAACATTTGTACTGTTTATCATATATTGGAGCTGTCTGAGATACATGGCAGGATCCTGCTGCTAAAACATCAGTATGCAATCTTAATGTTGTCATTTCAGAACTTGACTTACATTTTTTACATTTTTCCTTTCATCTTCCTTCCTGTCATCAACATGTACTGACTTATATGTACATTTTTTAACATCAAAATAGCTTTTTAGGAGGCATCTCTACAGCCTAATGGTCTAAGACACACACCATGTAATCACCACACCCCTTTTTTTCAACCCTATGTTCCTTTAGATAATTGATAACTTGGTATCTCAGATTGGTGATATCCCACTGAAGTATGTACTACGTACAGATGGACTTCAAATGAAATGCCTGATAAAGTTTGCTGTACCAAAACTTAGACATTCAGAAAATGTAGAGTAAATCTTGACAGCGTGCAGTGCTGATTTTCGTCACTTTGAATCATCGTATACAGGTATACAAGGTATACAGGTATACAAAGATCACTTTTCTTTTACTTTACTGCCCAGCATGTACACACACAACACACACACACAGACTCACAGTTGGATCTTTCCTTGTTCAAATTCCTTCAGCGTATTCTTTCTGCCGCCAGGAGAGAGTCGGGAGGAGAACTCAGCAGCCTGAACTCCACCAAAGAGCTGCACCAGAAGATAAAGTCTGAGGAGTAAAAAACAGCAAGACCGCTCAAAGAGTCTACAGCACTGACAGCTGAAAAGATGTGAAAGAAATAGATTAAAGGGTTTACACATTGTTGCTTTCTCCAACCTGTGTGCAGTCTCTCTGGAGTTGGTGAAACAGAGGATGGGGCTGAGTTTCATGCGCAGGATGAAGTGGAGGATAAGGAGGGGCTTTTTGCTTAACGTACAGGGCACATAATACTCCTAAAAACATAAAGGTGCAGTCATTAACAAAGTGACCCAAATCTCTGACACTTTCCAATCATCACTGTCAGACACCACAGTTCACACTTCCATGTGTGCTTACACTCCTTCCTGAGGGTCAAAGGTCATCTCTTACCGTCAGACTTTGTGGAAAGTCAAAGCGCTCTTGTTTCTGGGTGGGAGCGGCCAGTGTGGTGTTGTTGCTGCTGGTGGTGTTGGAGTGACTGTGGATGGAGCTGAAGAGTCTGGGCTGGTGGAGGCCCAGCTGTTGCAGCTTCTCTGGGTTCTGTGTAAGTGTGGCAGAAAACAGAAGCTTCTGCAGCGGCATCTGAGGTGGAGACAGACTGAGAGGAGACACAGGTGGTCACTAACATTTAAAGCACTGCAAGTTTAAAGATCTGTCCAGTTGATATTCTACAGCAGCTGCCACCTTCATGTGTATACATGGGGTGGACAAAACATTAGATGTCAATAATAAACACATATTTGAATTAACACCTCTCTGACACTGTTCAAAGCAACATTACGAGGTAGAATTTGTGGCAGAGCAGTTGTGTTGGATTCCATTAGACTGTACAGGAGTATCTAATGAAACAGCCAGTGGGTGTATGTCAGATACTGTGTTTTTAGCTTGTTCCACTGCCCTGAAGTGGACAAATAAAATGAATGCAGCTTTGAAATATGCTCAACCATTAATCAGCATTTAAACCACATCTGATATTGTACATAGTTCTGTCAGCTAAAGGCTGCATGATGTTGCATTAAGTTTTGAAATAACAGAAAACTACTCATCAGTGTTGATCATTTTCATTGGGATTGGGAGTAAGAACAATTCTTTCTCGTTCCAGGTGGTCACTGGATTTACTGTTAAGTTACTGTTAAGTATTGTTTCAGGGGACCATGAAAGGGTTAGGGGAGCAAATGGTCTCTCTGACTGATCTCTTATTATCTTATAGTGCTATATTTCCTTGATTTGATAGGAAAAAAATATGAATGAATGAAAGAAACGTTCAATATTTTGGGAAATACATGTATGCACTATGGAACAACGTGCAGGGCATGCGCACAAGGACACACACACACACACTCAGGTGACATGACACTCATTCTTACCACCGGTTTCACATTATTTGACTCATCAGTATTTGGCGCCAACAGGCTGAGAAATGCAGCAAAAGGCACAGAAGAAGAAGACTGCAAGCTGGTAAACATGAATGTAAAGAATATCTATATAATATATAAATCTGCTTTGCAATTGTTTTGAGGAAGAAAAATACATTCAACACGTTTGCAAAGTGTTTTGATGAGTACACTGAATGTAAACAGAAACGTTGTTTATGAGGAAACTCAACATGGGGCCCCCTTTAAGTACAGAGCCAGGTCAGGTCGTGGTTAGACTGGAAGCAGTCTCGTCTTAAATGAAGAGAAACACATTAGTGAAAAATCATCTCTATCAACTGAAAAGAGACTTTGTAGCTTCAGGTGTGAACACAGACTCACCTGGCTGCTGTTACATATGCTGGCTCGGTCCGCCTGAAGATGGACATGGCTTCTGGTCCACCTCCTAAACTGTACACCGCCTTCACCACATGACTGAGCCAAGACTGGTGCATGCTGTCAATCATCCTGTCAGCCTCATCAATAATCTGGGATGGATGAGAGAATGAAAGCATCCACTTTCAAAAAGTACCCAGATGGTAGACAGCAGATAAAGGACTCCAGTGTGTGTTATATCTGCTGTAAATATGTTGGTTTAAGTTATCCAGCTTTTAAGAACTCACGAGAAACCTGAGGTGTTCCAGACATAAACCTGAATTCTTGTTGATATGATCAACCAGTCGACCTGGAGTGGCCACAACAATGTCTGCTAAACTGCGTCTCATCCCGCCTCTGGAGGAGAAATCACAACAAAAATAAAGTGTTATAGTGAGTTTCTTTCCATGTATTGTACAGATATCAAGTCCTGATCTGAAATGTATATATTATGTTGCTGCAAATTTAAAGAATTACAATTACAATTGTATTATTTCTTCACTGACTTGGCGCCACCGGTGGTAGTATAGAAAAAGACACCATCTGCCATCATCAAAGAATACTTCAAATCTAAGTGCAACTTTCAACCAACAGCAGCACTTGAAAGTGAGACTGTCTAACTTTGAAAGAATCAATAACACATCCTTCCTCTTACAAATGAACAGCTGAATTCATTAGCAATAAAACACTCCTTTCTCAATTCAGTATGCTCAGGTGTTTTACTGCTATAGCCTTACATGGTCTGATGTGACCAGTAGCTTATAGTGGCTAATGTAAGCAAACTTTAGATACATATTGCCGTGTGATTTACATTACTGATTCAGTTTGATACATTTAAGCATTTACTATTGACAATAATTACCAGTGGTACTTACCATCACAGTGACCACTGTTCAACAAAAGTCTCATTCATGTAAAATGTTGAATAGAACCAAAGTACCACTTTATATCCCAGCGTGGCTCCATCACTGTCAGTGAGGACACTGAAACTACAACTAATGGTTTTAGAAGAGTGCAAAACAGCCGGCACACAAGGTGAAGTGGATTACAACAACAAGCATTTATAGGACACTTGTCAATATACTGATGTAACATATGTGACATATATGACCTAACATCAGTATTAAGTGGGATAATACAGGCCTATTCTCAATCACTTTGGAAACCTGCTGCTGAATACACAAATAAATACAGCCTGTGTCATTACCTGGAAAAACTTTCTGAATTCCATTATTTTGGAGTTTTTCATGAGTTAAGCAGAAAGTCCTGGATGTGTGTTTTTCTTTACTAGCACCGATATGGTACTCAAGTTTTAACATTTTTAGAACTTTGCCTAAAAATACTAAAATTGTCAACATTTTTAGAAATCAGTATCTATACCAAAAAAGAAGCAAACAAGATTACAAATCAGACCAGAAATTAAATTTTGGTACTTGTCAATTTTTATAACTCAGCCCCGCTTGTCAATGTGAAATCCTAACCTGCATATGTGAATTAAATTCTCTTGAAAACTTCAGATATTAACTATTTGTTAACATCAATCAGTTTCTCTCCAAATAACCAGTGGAGAGAGAAGTATTCTGGTCTTTTACTTAAACAAAGGTAGCAATAATAACTTACTCTAAAATGACTCTTTTACAAGTAAAACCACAGAATTCATACTTTTACAGAAAAAAGGTATTATCAACAGAATGTACTTAAAGTATCTCATTGTGCAGAACAACAACCTGGCAACCCGAATGTTGTCCCATTGTCCTTATTAATGGCCTGTGCTTGATCTATAAAGCCTTAATTAATTATTTAATCAGGGAACTAAGGAAGCCATAAGTTACAATGTATAAATTTATAAAGAGTGCCTTATTAGAAAGTGGTATGCAATATTTTAATGTTGCAGTTTGTCAATGTGGAGCTAATTTGTATTAATTTATATATTGTTGGGTAGTTTAGTCTATAACAACGTGGAGTGCCTACATAGCTCCATAGCGCCTCTCTCTCTACCATTTCCTGTGTCTCTTCACTGTTGCAGTCTAATAAAGGTATAAAATGCCCCCCCAAAAATCTATAACAACTTCTCAAATTTTATAAGCTCACCTTATATTTGCTATGTAAAGCTTAATCTGCAAAGTTACTTGTAACTATAGCTGTAACATGTAGTGGAGTAAAAAGTAGAATATTTCCCTCTGAGAAGTGGTGGAGTAGAAGTACAATACTGCATAAAATGGAAAAAGTCCAGTAAAGTACATGTACCTCAAAATTGTACTAAAATGTAGCGTTATTGATTACCCAGACTTCAGTTGATCGGGAAGAAGCCTGAGAACCAGTTCCCAACCACATAAAAATACTAAAATATTTACTTGGAGAAACAAATCTCACAAGTGCCCTTCACAGTGAACAAATGCCTTCTTAATAATTATGAACAAATGCCTCTTCAATTATACTGATATTGATATTGTTTTATTTTCTTTACCCCCCTTTAAAAGTACTACAGTATATGTAACAATTTACATGTATTAAATGTTTTTTGTTGCCAGTGTGTGAACAGATTATAACATAACTTATAAAATGAGACCGTCCCTGACTTTCTCAGGTGCCTATAACAGCCTGTAGACTGATTTCTATGTAAAGGACTCAGGACAGTTTTTCTGGGAAAATCCAACCGATGAGATGTTTTGCATGCTCCTGAGTGCCTTTCCTCTCTTCAGCTCTGCTACAGCGCTAACAGCTAACAGCTATATGATACTACTTCATATTTATACAGATATAATGTTAAAGTTACACAATATGTAGATATCTATGTGTATAAACAATAACGTCGCTGCTGTGTTTATGCCTAATTTAGATGACGTTATTTTGAATGTTGATGGAGCAGCTACAATGTTAGCATAGCCCTGATTGATCCAAACTCCATTCACAAAACAAGCATTTTAAAAGTTGTTTGTCGTCTTGCGGACAGACCTGACAAAGCATGAATTCAGACTTTTTACAAATCGGCATCATGATGTAGTTATTTTGGCATCCTTTTGATCCGTTCATTGCAATTGAATCACAGCGTTTTCATCCAGCTAATGTAGCTCTGCTTATGTTGCTGAGCCTCTCGGTGAAAAACAGCGATTGATAAAGCTGGCTAGCAAGCTGTCAACATGATGCCTGTCAATCACGTTCAGTCTCGTGTGTGTGTCACGTCATTGTTTTGGCCGATGCCGGCTCGTGCCTACCGAGTTGGAGCGCGAGTGACAAGACGCTGACTGCAGTTGACTTAACTGTCACAGGTGTCATTGTTAACAAGCGTTTTCTGATTCTCACATATTGCACCTTTAAAGTTTCCCCAAATGAAATAGACCAAAGGAAATGTGTATAAAAGAGGTTTCGAAGAAAATCAACAAAATAACAAAATAAAGCCTGCAGGCGCTAGGCTATCGTTAGGCAAGCAAGAACTCTTGCACGAATCGCACTAAGATCTGCCCTAATGCAGGTAACCTAGCTGAAAGGTGATTTTTTAATATCCACTCAAACTAGGCTCCAGAATGCTCAAATCACCCTCAACTAGTACTTCAGTAGATGTACTTAGCTACAGTTCAACACTGAAGCCATCGCTTTATGACTCTGAAATAAAGACCTACATTCTAACATCCAGACCCAAATAACTTTATGAAATAAAATGTCACACAGTAGTGGTGCTGAATGCAAAAGCCAGCTGTTTGACAGCTGCTGAAGCTCTCCCATTATTATGAAGCTGTACTCACTTGTGTTCTGAGAGTGAAGCCTGCTCGGCAGCAAAGGACTTCTGACCAGCCAGCATCAGCACTTTCAGAGAGGTTCCCTCAGCATATGATGTGAACACTTTGCAAACCTGTACAGGAGAACACATCAGTTGAGCATGTTCAATCTATGGAGCGAACATTGCTGGATTATGTTATCCAGACTTTGTTTTGAAAGATTCTGACCTGCTGGGCGAGCTCTTTGGTCGGCAGCACGGCCAAAGCCCTGACTTCACACACCACCCGCTCCATCAGCACCTGATGATAGAGAACATACAGTATTTATTTAATCTGGAGAGTCTCGTTCCTTCTTCACAAATATATGCAGTAATGCCTATACATATTGTATGTATTTCTTGCTCAAAGATACTTAAAAGAGATGGTGGGCAGCTCACCTGTATGACAGGTATGACAAATGCAAGAGTCTTGCCACTGCCTGTTGGTGCAGACACACAAAAATCTCTGGGCTTGTAGCCGCCTCGTCCAATCAGCAGCCCCTGCTGTGCACTCTCCAAGATGGCTGGGATGACCTCTGCTTGCACTGTGAAAAGGTCACAGTATTCTTTACAACTTTTATTCCTCAAGTGTATACTCAATACACCAAGATTTCCCAAACTTTTTCAAATCACAAAATCCCTTCATAGCGAATTTTCCCACCCCCACGCCCCCATGTCTACACCCACCCACACAACACATACACCCTTTTCCACTAAAGAGACACCGTGGATATTAGGGGGTGTAACGGTACATGTACTCATCCCAAATAGTTCAGTACGGCACCTTCGGTTCGGTGCGTCCTGTGACCCAAACAATTAAAAATAGTGTATTTCTGTCACTGCTCACTCGGCATAACAGAAATTCTAGAGCACAAGTTTTACCTGGAACATTTTGGCAGCGCACCAGTTGTTGTCTATCAGCTGCAGCATGATAGTCGGCTTAGCTGGGTTAGCCAGGTTAGTCAAGCTCAATGGACAAAGATTAGTGTCAAACTGTGTGCTGACATTGTTCAGCTCTATAGAAACACTTCAAACTCGTCCTTCACGAAGGCAACACCTGAATGTGTCATTTAGCAGAACGAGACAAAGTGCTTGAGTCCCACTACAATGTGCCTTCAGGTGTGCATGTTAGTCAGTCTTGTGCTGCCCTGTATAAACCAGCACAAGCTGCAGTTCAGGAATCATCAACAGGTCAGAGTCTTATGATGGAGCATTACTGACGTTTGTGTTATTTATTTTTTCTTATTGACAAAATGCCAGAAATTGAGGGCCTTAACTGTGACAGTAAGAATTACGGCCAATGAGCCACTGTTGAATGTTTACAGTTTTCAAAATAAATGATAAAAACCTACATTCTACAAACCGAGGTACATACCACACTGAGAATTTTGCATACCTTTACACCCCTAATGGATATTTGTTATAAGGACGTATTTGAACAAACTAATAAAGCACATAACACTGATGCTACGTATATGAGACGTATACGATCTAACATCAATATTAAGTGGGATAATACTACTGCATTATTGCATACTAATATTATTAAGAGTACGGTCTAGACCTGCTCTATATGTAAAGTGTCATGAGATGACTTTTGTTGTGATTTGGCGCTATATAAATAAAATTGAATTGAATTGAATTGAATTGAATTGAATTGAATTAAATTGAATTGAATTGAATTGAATTGAATTGAATACTGCCTATTCTCAAATGCTTTGGAACTTCAGAACTTTGGAAACCTGCTGCTGAATACACAAATAAATAGTGTCATTACCTGGAAAGAGGTGCTGAATTCCATTATTTTGCAGCTTTTTCACAAGCTGAGCAGAAAGACGTGGGATGTCAGAAAGGGGGATCAGGTTGCTTTTAATGTCTCTGTGAATCACATCTGGCTGAGCAAGCCACTGAGGCAGGATTCTGTGTACCTGTGAACAGAAGAATACACAGACCGTGGATACCTATCATCCCCAGAGGATGATACTGGTGACCCCTGACCTTTCCATTAGCATCACTGTACCTTTTGGACAGGCTTGTTCTCAAAACCTCCCAGAACTGTGAATCCAGTTGGAGCAGAAGTCTTCCCTGTGGTTAGTTTTGCTGTGTCTTTTTCTGTCTCTGCTTCCTCTTCTCCTCCTCCTGTGTCCTCCTGTTCATCTGTTCCAGTCACACAAGTGTCTGAAAGACTTTTCACTGAACTGCCTAAAATCCAAAGACAGACAAACTAAATCATCTGAGGGATACATTTGTTATGCAGGCAGTATGTACATTACAGAAGACACATCACAATTCTGAACAGGTCATAACTAGACTACTGCAGTGATGTAAAATCACTGCTTAGAGTCATTTAAAGGGCTACAGTGACTGGAGCAGGACTTTTCATCCCTAGTTCTACCTTTTCATTGAGATTCATGATCCTGATCATCACAATATCCAACAAACCCCCTGAGATTATAAATGTAGCTGTGACTTTTCAGTCCTAATCTGGAGGGTGATTTCCTGAACATACACAATGAGGCATTTTTGGGCACAGAACTACACTGTATGAGGACAACCATGTCCACATAAATACTGCACCATTTTGATATGGATCCTTAAATTTGGTTATTAAAGAATCGTGACCAGAGATATTTACAGAGTGGGACATTTTACAGTTCTCAGAAACAAACAGCTCATTTTAAACTGAAAACTAAACCAGTATTAGAAACCACTATAAACAACAACTCAAAAATACAACAAAAATAAGAAAAATAACACGAACGAGTTTTCACTGAAAACAGCTGATGATGAGAGCGGAGTTTGTGGGCTGAAAAACCAAAACACTGCACCTCCTGCAGGAACATTTTCATATTCTCATCCTAAATCACTCTCACTTTTCTCTGTGAGGTTTGCTCCGAGGGGAACTGCAGAGTTGGTGATCATTTCTTTGCGAGTTCATCACTAAGAGTGACTCCTTTCACATGACAAAGAGATCCACGGTTTATGTAAAAATATTAAACATGCCTGTACTCGGAACATGTCTACATTACCTTAAACACATCTTTGCCATTTCTCTACTACAATCTCTTGCTACTTATCAGCCGACATGTACACAGGTACCCAGTTATTTGTGGTAAGCTAAAATCAGTGTGTTGCCAGTGTGTCAGCTGGGCTCTTAAAAAGGCACAATATAAGTAAATGAGTAATGGAATGTCATCATATCATATCATTGATCCTATGAATGATATATGAATGTATTGCCTTGTTTGGTGTCAACCGGTGAGTGTATACAAGAACGAGCACACACCTGACTTCTTCTTCTTCTGTTTCTCAGTTGCACCTTTCTTGTTCTTCTTTTTCTCTTCAACAGGCTCATCATGGTTATCAGAGTCCAAAGGCACTACTTCTGATTTCCTCTTTTTGTGGTGTTGAAGCTCTGGACTGCTGTTCTTGTCAGCTTTCCTTTTCTTTTTGACATCCTGCTGTTGTCTCTGTTCTGTCAAACTCACTTTCTGCTTCTCTTTTGCCTTCTGCTGCAGTTTAGCCAGTAACGCCTGAGACCGAGACTCCTTTGAGATGCTCCCATCTTCCTCCTCTCCAAGATACCTGTGAGCAACATGACAGAGTTTAATACGTCATAGATTCTGCAGTCCACGTCTTCAGCACAGCAACGTTTGGTCAGTTCAGTAGCTTGTGACCTTTTATACAAATTATGCGGTTCTATATACATTTTTGTCAAAAATGAGCTGTTCACCAAACACTATTTTTTGACAAGTTATTCATATTTTGTCCAGGTTTATGTTTGGATTTATTAATTAGTGCCCACATAATATGAAAAAAAAAGAAAAGGCTAACTTGTTTCCACAAAGTTCACCTGTGAAGCCAATCAGTGCTGAGAAGTTTGGAAAGCTCAAAATGTTTGACGTTATCAGAGACTCTGATATAGATGCCATCTGAAGCTGGTGACAAGCTGATCTTACCATGAGCCACCATGTTACACAGACTGCTAATGTGAATTACACAGATCATACTAACGTTTGTTAGCAACAACTGATGTTATAATTAGTAACTGTAAGTTACTGTGAATACTTTAGAGATGACAGCAGCAATTACATCTGAATCTGTAGGAATCTGAGATACATTCGGATTTGTAGCTAACGTTAGCTAGTTGTTGAATATTTTATATATATAACCCAGTTCATGTATACAACGGGCTCTGATATTTTGACCATTTAAAGACAACTTTACTGCATATTAGTTTTGCTATCTCATGTGAACATTTTGAAGCTTATAATCTTAAAAGCACTCAGAACCGTACAACTCTAAGGTTATGTAGAAGAGACCAACGGTGGAAGCTGGTACAGAAAAGAAGCCCACCTGTTCACAAGAAACAGAGACATTACAACAGCGAGATGAAACGGCCCCACAAACTTCTCCTACACTTTTCAGCTGTCCGCATCAGGAAGTATTGACTCTGAATGTCAGATAAACCCTCCAGATTCCTGAAAGTGCTGTAAAAGCTCAACTTATACTGAACTACAAAAGTCACCACTTTCTCGTGTGTTTTCCATACTATACAAGGCGCAGTTTGATGACGTCACTCAAGCCAGTCGCATATTTTCTGTCACCAGCCGGGCGCGGCCACATTAACTTGATTTTCGGCGTTACAGTTCAAGTAAAAACAAAGTCATCTTGCTTTTGGAAGTATTTGCCGACACATGGGCTGTAAACTTTAAGCTCAAGCTGGTTTTAGAGAGCACAATCACAAACCCAGCCGTTTATTCACCACCACCCGTATGGACCCGTCCACCCGATGACGTTCACCAATCAAAAGAAAGTGGGAGAATTTCAAACACAGCAGAGGGAGTCACTTCGAGTGCGCTCTCAGCAGTTGACTAACGTTAACGTTAGGCGTATTTAGCCCATTTATGGAAGATGTTTTAGTTTGCCTGTTTTAGTTGATTATATGTTTGGTGGGTGACTGTCAGAAAGAAAAATGACAGAAGAGTCGGCTGTTAAAGTGTGTGTGCGAGTGCGTCCGCTTATTGCGAGGTAAGTTTTGGGCCAACAGCCACTAACTTAAGATACAAATTAGGAGCTAACGTTAGGTTAAGTTGCTTAGCATTAATGCTAATGCTGACTGTTAACGTTACTAAAGTAATTTGGGACGTCAATGATGAGTCTTTCTTTCGGCAAATAATAGGTTAATTATGTATCTAGCGCTTACTTTCAGCGGCAAAACTTACACTTAATTTACAAATAAAATTAAGCTAGCATTTATTTCCTTAACTAGCTGACGTTAACCTAAACTAGCATTAGTGTTGTGGAGCCATAGACGTTAAACTCTGTTTTCTGCATCTGAATAACAGAAACACGAATACTCTTCTTGTTTAGGTGTTAGTTTTGTGCTTAACGTAAAGTTACTAACGTTAGTACTACACTGATGTAATCTAAGTTGGGACGTAACGTTACAGTAACACTGCAATAGCTCAGGAGCTCCAGTCGACTCGGGTGGCGCCTTTTATAAACATCCAGGTATTTGCAAAACAAAGTCAGATCTATGACTGTTTTATTAGACTGTATTATTATTGTAATTGACCCAGTGTATTTCTTCTCCATCTTCTCCTTTGAAGTAACGTTAAATGATAACATTTCCCTCAAGTTCACAAGATCTACATCTTGAAGCAAATAAGTGCACCTCGACCTGTTTGGGACTGTCCCACCCACTGGTGTGGAAGACAATCCCAAATGTTTTATCATTAATTGGGCCTTTTGTCGTAGATCAACTGAGTCTGTTGTACATTTATTATGCCTTCTTGCGAAACTTATAAACCTTTTGAATATTTTTTTCAGCTTTTAACAGCAGCTGTATTAATGAACATTTTATGTTCATTTGGAAATATGTACTGTTTGATATCCTAGAAGACAACAAAGATATGAGTTATCTACTGTATATAACTACATTTCATATTCATAAATGTAAAATTACAGCTAAAAAGACTAATTCTATTGTATTGAAAGGTCAGACAAAATAAACTGACTCCTTTTTTTCCCTACAAATCCAGAGGCTTTTTAAATGTAGTCCTTCTGTAATCTGTACACTTTGTAATGCACTTTCTCTGGGGTTTTTTTCTTAATTTTTTTGCACTGTGCAATTATTTTATACTTGTTCTGTTGTCAACAAGACTAAGAAGCTTGTCTAGAGGATGAAATCAAATGTTGACTTGACGATGGCGCTAGAGGAAAAGCCAGGGGACCAACAAAGTTATTACAATTCATCTTGAGGGGAACATGATTGTCTGTACCAAATTTTATGGCAGTCCATCTCATAGTTAAGACATTTCAGTCTGGACCAAAGTGGTCGGCCGTCTGACATTGCCATCTCTGTAGTCATGCTGCTGGCAACGTTTCAGACTTACAAGAGAAAAGATTTCGAGAATGGTCCTCATTCTTGGTTGTTGCAGGGCTGATCTCTTACAAAACCAACAGTTATGATTTTGTCTTATATGTCTCTAATAAAATGTGACCTAATTACCACTCATTTGAGAATCAAGATCCTAATCTGTAATATTATTGACTTAAATTTTGCACTAGATAATAATTGGGGATGATATTGTGGACAAAAAGGATGCTTGATTTCTCCTCCAAATTTGAACTTTTGTTTCAGCTTATGCTTCCAAACTTTTGCTCAATCATCAGGGGTGATGAAAAATGAAACAAATGAATTCTCACAGAGCAACTCTAAACTTTGCCTCTTGAAGACGTTGTCGAGAAAATATACCATGAATGTGTGTCTTTATTACAGGGAGGAAAGTGCTGAATCGGTGAACGCAGAGCCTGTCCAGCTGTTTTGGAAAACGGATAAGAAATCAATTCATCAGGTCGATGATGGGAATTCCACCAAGAGCTTTAGCTTCGGTCTGTTTTGCAGCATGTACAGGATTAAGAAATGCATTTACTGTGTTTTGTGGGTCCTTTGAGATATTAAGTATAGAGTCATAGTAATAAAAATCTACTCTACATTCACTTTCGTCCTCTGTTGTTCACAGACCGAGTGTTCACCGCTGAAGAAACAACCAATCAGCTTTACCAGGACATTGCAAAGCCTCTGGTTGTTTCCACTGTTGAAGGATACAATGGTATGTAATAGAAATGGGATACAATGAGACCCGTCTATGTTCCATACACTAACTGCAGCTGCATTGTGTTTATTTTGAGTATATATCTATTCTGTGTTTGATCCACAGGAACCATATTTGCTTATGGGCAAACCTCCTCTGGAAAGACTTTCACCATGATGGGGAGTGACCGTATTCCTGGAGTGATTCCTCTGGCTGTGGAAGATGTCTTCCAGACCATTAAAAATGTAAGAATTGTATCACATGTTTGAAACGTGCCGCAGTTTGTTGCGTAATCACTGTTTATTCTAACCAGTGACTTCTGTTTTGTCCAAAGTGTCCAAAGAAGGAGTTCCTTCTCCGTGTTTCTTACATGGAAATCTACAATGAAACTGTGACTGATCTGCTTGTTGACAGCTGGAAGAGAAAACCCCTGGAAGTCCGAGAGACAATCAATGTAAGTGGGCTATTTAGAAGTTTGAGGGGGTCAGTGGCGTCTCATCAAATCTGAATCCCTTATTAAATCCTGTTTTCAACACTTGTAAGTAACTTCAGTGGGAACTAAGTAAACTCAAACATACGATTTAGATCTGTAATCACCTTTTGTTGGCCGAGGAGGCAGTACAAGTTTATAGTGGCAGCCTGATTAATGTTCACAACCCGTAGATTCAAGCTGCAAATGAAATGAGCAGCATTAAATATGACATTTTGATCAAATCTATATCTGACACATGATAATAATAGGTGCAGCCTAACTTTTACACCTTTTATATTTCACAAGCTACTTAATCCAAATACTGGAGTCTCTGATTCAGAAATCTGAACGTTGATCAGCTTAGAACATTAAAAAGTTAAACTAGGAGATTCTTCTGAAATTGTTTTGTTGCGATCAGCTAGATCCTTTTAGTCAGGATGATTCATGTTGGTCTTATTGAACTGCAAAAAGAGTAATGTTACAGAGTGATGTTTCTTTTCCCTCTCGAATGATCTTTGGCCAAGTACAGACACTGACTTGCAGACCTGCAAATCTTGAGACAGAAGCAGATCTGCTCATTTGTAAAAGAGCAATTTTATACATGGCCTGTGAAAATGATTGTATCATGCCTTGTAGCTCTGGAGTGAGCTTGAAAAAAACCCCAGAAATTACAAATTTTCAATGAAAAGCCTTCATTACAAACTGGCAGCAATGAAGATTTAATTAATAATGGAGTGGTATTATGGGAAGTGTAGGAGTATAAGTCTCCTAACTTCATGGAAGTGTGATACTAAATCACTGGATAGAAGAGCCCCTTTAAGAGTTGATTTAAGAATTATATTGGGCCTAAGCCTCTTAGTAGCATACTTCAAAGTCTTGAAAAGACGTAGTTTCCGGTTTTACATCATCATTGTGAATGTGTATTGGTAATTACTGTGTGCAGAAAAACATCTATGTGGCTGACCTGACTGAGGAACTGGTTACGTCTCCTGCACAAGCCCTGGCCTGGATTCGGAAAGGAGAAAGTAAGCTCTGAGGTTATTACTGAACATGAGCATGATCCCTGCATGGTGTGCACTGCCGACTGTGTGTAACAGCCAATGTGTGTTCTGCATAATCTGCCTCTGTAGAGAACCGTCACTATGGGAAGACAAAAATGAACCAGCGGAGCAGTCGCTCACACACCATTTTCCGAATGGTAAGCAACACCTCAACACACAGTAACATGTAGGATTCTGGGAAAATCTGTATTTTTCATGATCTAGTTTTCCTCAGATCCTGGAAAGCCGAGAAAGGAGCGACCCAGCATCAGGGGAAAATGCTGATGGAGCCATTATTGTGTCTCATTTGGTAAGCTGGCCCCTTTTTATTGCATTGTTTTCTATCTTTCTGTTAAATTTGCTTTCTATCTTGTTGTTTGTATCATTGTTGGTGTTGTAATAATTATTTGGTCACTGGCGAATTTGCCTCATCTTCTAGAATTTAGTTGATCTAGCTGGATCGGAGAGAGCAAGTCAAACAGGCGCTGAAGGTAAGGTGGAGTTAACTCCACTGACCGTTTTAGGTTATTGATTGAAACCACTGAAATGCATACTAGGCCCGATATCATGTTAGAGTTTACTGAGTACACACTAAATTGTGTACTGAGTTCACAGTCATCATCTGTTTCATATCCTAGGCACACGTTTCAAAGAAGGTTGCAATATCAATCGCAGCCTGTTCACACTTGGCCAAGTGATCAAGAAGCTGACTGATGAGGGCCAGAAGTGAGTAAACAGTGGACATGCAATATATCCAATAACTGTTTAACCAAGAAATAGTGCCAACTCCCCCTAAATCCACACACTGTTGTTTTTACATTTGTGTTTGTGTACACCAAAAACAAAAGAGATACAGTGTGCTCATTGTTCAGCTATAGAGGTGTTGGTAGGTGTATTTTGTGAACTTGTGAACAGAGCCAGGCTAGCTGTTTTCCCCTGCTTTCTGTCTTTATGCTAAGCTAGGCTAACCACACCCTGACTCCAGGGCTTTGTTTTTCGTACATGAATAACCAAGTTATCCAGATTAGAATGTTGAGGATTTGACACGAGTCTGGATTGTTTTGGGTCTCCTAAACTGGCATAAAATTAATCTGGAACTGTTTTCAGAGCAACAAGTCCTTAAACCGAAACCTGAAAAGGTGTAGCTCATTGACAGTTAGCTGGATCATGAGCAAGATGATTTAGGGTGCATCCCATACAACTCATTGTCAGATAGGTATGGTTCACTTTCTTAGATTTATAATGAAAGAATGTTGCTATAATTATGATTTCAAATGAGAACATACAGGTTATTGAGAAATCATTATAATCTATTGGTGTAATTATCACAATTTGATTTTCATAATGAAGACATACCTATACTTATACATAATAAAATATGCAACAAAATAAAAGTTTGTACACTAAAAAAATAAAAATATTGACTGACTGTTAAAAGACCAATGGAGACAGAAAATATGACATTTAGTTTGACATTGAAATTGGATTTTATCATTTGAACACTAAATCAATTATTAAATGATCAAGTGCAGAACTCATTGTGCTGAAAAATGATTATGCAGTTAAGGCTGCTTTTTGAGAGACTGTAGTAAGGTTTCATTTTCATAGCAGGCTTATAATTATTATAGGGCTGCAACTAATGATCATTTTCATTATCGATTACTCTGTCGATCATTTTCTCGATTAAGTCGATTAGTTGTTCGGTCCATCAAATGTCAGAAAATGGTGAAAAATGTTGATCACTGTTTCCCAAAGCCCAGGGTGACGTCCTCAAATGTCTTGTTTTTGTCCACAACCCAAAGATATTCAGTTTACTGTCATAGAGGACTAAAGAAACCAGAAAATATTCACATTTGAGAAGCTGAAATCAGAGAATTTGGACACTTTTTCATAAAAAATGACTCAAAACGATTAATCGATTATCAAAACAGTTGGCGATTAATTTGATAGTTGACAACTATTCGATTAATCGACTAATTGTTGCAGCTCTAGATTATTAGTGAAAAGTCTCTTGCACGTCTGTTGGAGAGAACCTCACCAATCATGCACCAGCATCACTTGTATTCTATCCACTTTCACTGGTAACATCTAATTGTTTAACAGTGATCAAAGTGTGGAAACAGTGGAAACATTGTGGAGCACAATGTAGAACAAAATAACACCGATAACAATGTAGGAACACATAAAATGAGACTTAGGTCCATGAATCTATTGCCCCAGTGCATGCTGGGAGCGCTCCCAACACATCTACCTCATGTAACTGCAATCACAAGGTCAGCACTCAGCCAATCATAAATGAATGCTGATCATGGTGTCAACTCTATACTCATTTTGAGTTTATTTCAAAATAAGAGCACACTGTTATTCAAGATAATTTCATCCAAGATTGACAAAGCAATCCTCAAACTGCGTTTTAAATAACCAAATTAGCTGGATGAAAATTAACAGGATTATTTTAGCCTGATAACAGCATGTTTGCCTGGATAAGCTACATTTGAGGAACTGGGCCCTGCTCAGTAACACACAGACATGAGATCTTCTCATCTAACTCTCGGAAAAAAAGAGAATGATTATATTTCCCCAAAATTTGAGCTATTCCTTTAATATACTCTTTAGAGGTATAAATGATGGAACTGAGTAAGTGGCCTTCCTCACTGGTTTGAAATGGCTCCAGATCTGTATAGGATCACAGACAAAATATTTTGATCATTTGGGAGTAAATATATGTTTACATAAAGGGAAATGATAAGAGGAAATAGAAACACATTTTAAAACTATTTAGTTATTAACAGCCTCTTTTTATGTGTTGAACATGAATTCAAGGTGCTGACATTTGCTAAATATCATGCTCTCTCTTCAGGGGTTTCACCAACTACAGAGACAGTAAACTCACCCGCATCCTTCAGAACTCCTTGGGTGGGAATGCAAAAACAGTCATTATCTGCACCATCACTCCTGTCACTCTAGATGAGACCCTCAGCACACTGCAGGTTGGTGAACTGTGCAGATTTCTGTCCTGCACACTTCCTAATACTTCTACTTTCACATTTGAATATTCAATTGTATTTGTAATACTAAATGCTATGGTAGACTTTATGAGGTTTGCTTCTTTCCCCTGTATATTTATGCAAGATGAAACACTGCAGTTTTGCAGTTGGATGTATGGGTTGAATCTGCTCCCAACATCCAAAACAGTCAATCCAGAAAGTGCAGCCATATGACAATTTAAAACATGAACCATTAGGGCGAACATGAGGCAGATAAATCAAATATTCAAATGATGTCTCACAAGATGTTCATTTATATCAGTTTGCCAGCACTGCAAAGAAAATGAAGAACGACCCTCATGTGACAGAGGTGTCTGATGACGGGGCTCTGCTCAAAAGGTATCGCAATGAAATTGTAGACCTCAAGCGACGACTTCACGAGGCAAGTGTCATCACTCTTTTTTTTTT
>NTHP01000107.1:1167646-1178235 GCA_003416845.1 Oplegnathus fasciatus
TTTTTTTTTCCTTTTCCTTCAGTCATGTTGTGTTTGGCCTATCACGGCAAGTTCCATTACAGCAGCACTTTCTACCTGCTGACCTGTGGATGACCCCTCTACAGGTCTCTTCAGTCACACAGACCACAGCGACAGAGAAGGAGGTTCTATCCCAGCTGCTCCAAGAAAAGGATCAGCTCCAGAGAGAACAAGAGGACAGGATCAGAAACCTGACCGAACTGCTTGTCACCAGCTCAAACCCAGTTCCTGTTCAAAAGGTAAATATGACACAACATAAAGCTGTAGTGAGAGTGCAGCTTTCTCTTCATTATCATAGTCATATGACTCTTGTCCTGTTTTTAAGATGCCAAAACGCAGAGTTACGTGGGGAGGAAAGATGCTCAGACTTGCCCGTCCGTCTGCCTGTCATGGTGGTTCATCTGACCTCAGCTTTACAGAATCTTTCACTCGGAAGAGGAAAGCAAACCGCTCTTGTCTGATGGAACTGGGTGAAGGTAAGGATGAGCACATACATTTTTTTAAAAGTATATGTACACTACAAATCATAATTCACTTTCTAATTACCATTACCATCTGATGATTAGTTGAATGCAAACGTGATATATTTTAACAGATGATGAGGACTTTGACGCTCACTGGGAGATTCCTGATGAGCGATCAGATGAAATGGACTTGAGTCGGAGCTCAGTGACTGTTCGAAGCTTTGGAGACAGGTGAATGTCTTTAGTTAGTCTTTAGTTTAGTGTCAGTTATAGTACTTATCACTTTCCAGACAGCAAATTTAACTCCTCTAATAATCCAGGATAGCATGATGTGTGACAACTATACCATGAGTTAGTGCTTTGTTTTCCTAGATTTCATTAACATAGGGGTGGGTGATATGGATATGTCTCATATTACAGTACATGGAATTTTATATCACAATATCTATATAATGGAAGGGAAAGGGATATATAAAATGTTCTGGAAATTGATTTTGGAAACTGTTAACAGATAGAATGGGAATGTTTTTTGGCTGATGCAGTGAATTTAATTCCTGACAAGTCGAGGTACATCATCACATTGATGCAGACATCCTGTAAATCCAGTGTGGTGATAAAGCAGTTCTGGTCACTGATTAGCAACATTGCCCACAATGGTCTTCAAGCTGTGAGGTGCGCCTCCTAGAGTCAGGGATGCAAACTTGTCACCTTTTGGCCAAAATCATTCTTACTGTAACAGTTTAAGGCACTCAATTTCTGGCATATTGTCAGTAAGAAAAAATAAATAAGACAAATGTCAGTAATGCTCCATCATAAGACTCTGACCTGTTGATGATTCCTGAACAACTGCCGCTTGTGCTGGTTTATACAGGGCAGCACAAGACTGACTAACATGCACACGTGAAGGCACATTGTCATGGGACTCAAGCACTTTGACCACATGCTTAAATCCTGTATTCTGTACGCCAAGTCTGGTCACATGTCCGCAGCCATAAACACTCTGTAGCATCAGTTATTATCTTGGTCTGAATCTGCAGTGAGAGGCTGCCTGAACGCTGTGGGGAGAAGGACTCGTCCTCCAGTCTGTTTGTCTCCGTCTGCTGACACATTCGGGTGATGCCGTCGTAAATGGCGCTTTGTACGTGCGAGTAGTGACATAAATAGATTATTTTGACAGTAACTGTTTGGGTCAGAGGGCGTACCGAACCGAGGAAGTTGAATACTGAACCAAGGCACCGTCCTGTACCGATTTTTTCTGGACGAATACACGTGCCGTTGCACCCCTCAACTTAACATCCATAACTGTGTATCTATTGCCATGGGTTCTGCTTTTGTTTTCCACTGTACTCCCCTCTGCTTTGGGGGTGAGTTGCTCAACCTAAATCTGAGCACCCCTCAGGAGGTGATATTAAATCCAATAACTACACAATTAATAACACAGGGGCATGTGTTTAGATAAGAACCACAAAGAAGTGTGTTTCAGTATACAGGCATCAATATTCAAAATATCTGACATGCGTTTTGCTGTGAGCGAGCTTGACACTTTGGAGCAGAGCGAGAGCAAGACCAGCAGCTGCTAGTGTGTCCTATGGGGCAGCCGACCGGAGAGCTGGTCAGGTGCCAGTCTTCTGTACTCTCTCTGATCCATTCTGTTGACCTCCTACTGTTGGTGGGGCTCCTGTTCATTTAAAGATTGGTTAGATATGGTAAATGATGTGGTTTGTAAAACACAGTGGAAAACAAAGCAGAACCTGCAACCAAGACCGTAAAAGTTCTTACAGGTTCAGGTAGCTCCAGGTTATGGATTAAGTTATGATAGTGGAAAAGGCCTATACTGTATGTAACTCATTCCTTAAAGTATCCACAAGGCCATGAGGGTCTGTGCACAGCCCAAAACTATGTGGACTGTGTGAACAGGTCGGTGTATGACACCCCGTCTACTATAAACAGAATTGGGTGCTAATCTGTGGCACACCTCACTCATAGCAAACTCCTTCATCCTCATGAATCCCTGAATGGTGCATTCATGTCTGCAGTTGCTTGTGTGCCATTTCACAGTGTGGTTTATATTATGTACTGTATATTTATACTGTATACTCAGCTAACTTAAGCTCAAGCCTGAGGCTACTGTATGTCAAACCAAACCTTGGTCTTTGAGTTTGTAGATAGTTCACAGTTGTTGAACACATTAATCATCGTATGTCTTATCTTTTTTCCAGCCCCACAGACTTTGTGTCTCCGGACCGGACACGTGAGCTTTCAGGGAAAATATCCAACTTGGAGCTGCAGCTGGAAATGGAGAGTCAACAGAAAGAGGAAGCCATGACAAAGGTAGAAACATTAGATGGCCAAGTGGCAGAGCTGGAGCGGCATCTGCAAACAGAGGCCCAGCAGAAACAAGAGGCCCTAGAGAAAATACAGACAGCAGAACAGAGGGCAGCTGAGCTGGAGCTGCAGCTGCAAACCGAAGCTCAGCAGAAGCTGGAGGCCATGGAAAAGATGGAGATGTTGGAGTTCAGAGTGGCAGACCTGGATAGACGACTGGAAGAACAGAGCCACACTCAGAGTGAAACTGATGAACAGGTGTGCTGTGTTTAATATACCTGCTCTCTGAGGATTTCTCCTCTTATTTGGAGGCCAATTACAATAACACATGAGAATAACAACTTTGGCATACCGTTCATTGATTTTGATCTGGCTCGGTTGTGTTAACTGGTTTGAGTTCTAATCTTTATACCTTGTTTTCCAGATGAGAAGAGAGTTTGCAGAGACCATCCAGCTGTGTGAAACTCTGGCTTCAGAGAAGGTAATGCTTGATGGGGCACTTCTGCTGTGACTATAACTCATTTCACAACTCAGTAGCTAGTTTTGCATATGATAGCAGAGAAAATCTTGTTAACTTGTTATCTTCTGAAATGCCAGTTATTCTCAGGTTCTTTTTCCTGGACAAGGTATTAAATAAACCAGGAGCACATCTTAATCTAGAGTCATGTAGTCGTGGAGAAACTATCATACTCCCCCAGGAAATTAAATCAGTTTATTCAAGACTAGGCTAAATGTAGGACTGTTCCAAACTATGTTTGAGAAAGCCAATTGAAGTTCATCTGGGTTTAGAGGCTTTGTTTATTCGTACTGACATTTTTTTCTACAGAGACACTAGTGCAACGTCTGCTAAAAACATTAAGGGATTACGAAGTTGTATGGTTGACTTGAGCAGTTACCAGTGTTTCTACATTTAGAATCACATAAAAGAATGGAGTTATTTCAACAACAAAGGGATAAGCATTTATTTAAGCTACTAGTGATGAAAACGAAGAACATTAAATGGTTACATTTCAAGTGGAAATGTTTACGGCTGCTTAAATTGATGAAATTGTATGTTTATAGGACATGGTGGTTGCTGAGCGAGACTATCTGAAGCAGGAGCTGGGAATGTTCATAGAGCAGACTAAAAGTCTGGAGAAAGAGAAAACTAGTCTGTCACAGGAGCTGGAGGAGAAGAGGGAGACGGACGAGTTCAAATCTCTGGAGGAGGAGTTCAGGAAAGAGCACGAGGTAAAGTACTTGATTTGATTCCATTCAGACTCCACTCATAGTACCTGGATCCAAGTACTATGAGTGGAGTTAGATGTATTGAGTTTGGTTTTGTTTGTGTAGTTACTATGTTTTGTTTTTGTTTTGTTTTTTTCAATGTTAAATTATTTTTGTGATATTTGTTTATTTACACTGTGTTCATTTTGTTTGTGTGATCTTACAGAAAGAGTTGCAAAATGAAATATCTAGCTTGAAGAACACGATCGAATCCTCAGAACTCCAGTGCCTGGAGCTTCAGGTAAGATGACATGCTGAGCAGTTCCTCCTCAGGTTTATTCAATCTGAAAGTGTATCTGAAGTATAGACACGTTTTGTGTTATGACAGTGTCAGTTAAGGTACACACAAACTTACTTGAATCTTGTCAGTTCATGTATCAGTGTTTACTGCTGAGTAGAACAATTCACTTTTGGGTCACAGCTCTTTTACCACTCTAGTCGTCGACTGCATGACTATCAACAGATGTGTACTTTGGAGTTGAAATGGTTGTAAAGTGATTTCAACTCATTTTGACATCTTTAGTGGACATCACTGACCAGAATTTTCAATTAATGTTAAGATGTTGACGAAAAAGTGGTGAATCCTGAATGTTGATTAAAGATGAAAGATTATTACTGTAATTTAAACAAGCCAAACCTTAAAATTCAGGTTGTTTTGTTACATAATAAAATAAAATATTCTTTCTATGTTTGTCTTTTCAAGAACAAACTAGAAACTCTGTCTGAGGAGCTGAAGAAGAGAACTGAATTTGTGGAGGAACTACAGAGTATGGTATGTATGTTTCATTTCTTATCGTCTTATCACCTGTATAAATCATGAAGGTACAACATAAAGCCAGTCCATAAAATGACTGTTAGCAGAGTTAGGCAGAGTTCCTCTGGAAGGTTGTTTAGCACTGAACTAAGGGCCCAGAGATGCGGCCAGGGAGGCTATAGTGAGCTGCATTTTAGGATTTCTGAGCTTCAAATGTGTTCACTTTAAATGGAGGATGACTGAATTCACAATGGATTTGTTTAAAACTGATTCAATTCCTGGCACTTGAATACAAATTAGTTTTATTGGCGTGACAGTAATTAAGTTCCATATTGCCAAAGCAGGTTGTACAATATAGCACAGTGTAATCATTCAGAATGACAGAATAAAAGTCACATTACTACATCATGCAACGCTACATACACTATACTATGCTACACCATACAACTACATCACTTTACTATAATAAAAACAATGTTGCTAACATACTTAGATTAGATATAGTTTAACAACTGAGTGTAATGTGAGAACCTGACACTATGTTAAAACACAATACTCTGTCCCTAATGAGCATCTTTACAATAATCATAAAAATGCTGTATATTTAACAACAGTAAGGTTGAATAAACTATGAAAGGCTAAATATTTCAGTGAAAATGTAAGTCCTTGCTTACGCTGGCTTAAAATGTCTTAAAATGTTAATTGTTTACATGTGAGATGTCATATGGGAGTTGCACTTAACACAGTTTAAGTGTCAGTTGAAGCTGAAACACTGAAAGGATTTGAAGTGTAAGAGCTGAATGCAGTCGAAATAAGTTGAAGTGATCCAATAGGTGGCCTCTGTCATAAAGTCGGCTTATTTCGTCATGTTGCCTCCTTGCAGAGCGGTAAGGACTTAGTGCAGGAAGTGGCGAAGCTTCGTCGCTCTCTGGATGATGCTGAGGGGCTCAGCAGAGACACAAAGAAAGAATGGGCTTTCCTGCGCAGTCAAAACATTGCTCTTGAGGAAATGAATGTAAGTGGGATTCACACACACAAACATTTTGTAGTCTGAGAATCTACTTAAACCAATTTCATTATCTTAATTGTTCACGTCATTAACTGTTTGGCCCAGAGGCGAATAGAGTGTTTTGTTCTGCCTGGTTTGAATTTTGAAATTTTTTTTTGTATAGAAGAAGAGATGAGGGGCCCCCATGGCTTAGGCTTTAAGATGGATGCTACTTCCCAAATCCGATTGGGGATGTTGCATCTCTCCCTCGTTTCCTAACGTCTCTACTGGCACTATCTAGTAAAGGCATAAAATACCCAAGAGATCCTTTTTATTAAAAAAGAGGTTTCTTCCAAAATAAAATTCAGAACAGTGAAAAAAAAGTGGATCACTGTTAAAGATTCATCCATATTCCATATTTATGGATTTCACATTAGTACATAATGTAGAAGAAATTTCAATTTGGTAACAAAGTTTCTCTGTTTTTCTAAAGACAACATGTTTTTTGTTTGTCTGTTTGTTTTCATTTCAGTTATTTAGTGTCGGTGGGTCAAAGTTCACTTTAGTTTTTGTATTTTAATTCTGGTGGTAATGGACTCATTACACTCAGACCAGGAGGAGTAAACATAATCGTGTAGACTGACAGGTAACTCATTCATTCAACTGTTTTGGTGATGTCATCCTGCATCATCAGCGCTAAACGAACCTATGTGGGGAAAATCAAAACAAAGTTTAAAAGCGGACCTCATTCCGGACCTTTCTACCAAACAAAGCCTCTTTCACTGTGATATTTTGTGGAGATACTCGCTGTGTGGTCGCTGCATTTTACTCACTTTTAACTAAAACTCAAAAACATGGATCGGGTAAATATAATGTTAGTAGAATTCAGAAGCTAAACTGCTATTTCATATTTACATCACACAGTCCTGTAGATGGTCTGCTTTGAGTTCTTACTACAAAAATGAACTGAACCAGTCTGATTGGAAACAGACCAATGCTCTCCTTTTTCAGGTGGTCTTTGTCTGGTTGTTTGGTTTGCACCAGATTTGATTGACAGCTTTCACACCAGCCTACATGAATTGATCCCTGTTTGGTTCTATTTGTTTGTCTTGATCTGTGTCTTTTTTTTTTTAAATTTAGTGTTTCTTGTTATGATCTCCTCTCCAGGTCACTCTGACTGCAGACCATGAGAAAATGACAGCTGAGGTGAACAGCCTGCACTTTCAACTTGAGACAGAGAAGTCACGCTACAGAAAAATGCAAAGCGATCTTCAGAAAGAGCTGAATGTTGCGTTCGACGAGAACACCAAGCTCACCACTCTGCTAGATGGAAAAGTCCCAAAAAGTAGGGTCATTATATAATTTAACTCCGCTAATCAGGTTGTGAGTACAGACATTCAGTCTGTAAAATCAGATAGGAGTTGTAAGATGTTCTCTGTCTCCAGATCTGATAGACAGCATGGAACTTGAGAGAACAGTGGCCAGTCTGAATAAAGAGCTGACAGCGTCTCGTGAAGCAGAGGGAGCCCTCAGAGCTCAGCTGGAGGAATTGGCTTCATTCCAGACTCTTCCAGAGAAGGTGGACGATTTGATGAAGCAGGTGAGTCTTCCAAACATCCTCTAAGGACAGTGTCAGATTGAGACGGAGAGCATATTACAGTAATCGGATGTAATTATGTGATTTCATTCTGTGTCGTCTCAGGTGTGTGAGTTGACTGAGGAGCTGTGTGCCGTTCAAACACACAAGGACAGCTTGCTCTCAGCCCAAGCTCAATGTCAAGAGGAGGCCCAGCAGCTCAGAGACTCCCTGCAGGCGTCCCAGGATGAGATTCTGAAAATCCAAGCAGACCTTAGTGCTGCTGTGCTGAGGGAGAAAGAGCTGAGCCAGCAGTATGCTGATGTAACACAGCAGCTGGATTCACTTCGCTCAGACCTGGAGCACTCTGATGCTGAGAAGAGTCAGCTCATGGCTACCACTGAAGAGACATTCTTGAAAGTAAGCTATGGAATAGAATTATACTGTAGGTGCACTTTGATCATGATTCAAAGTACCACCTTCTTAGCTTTGAAATGATTGCTTCTTTTAGGTTTTTATTGGTAATCTCCTGCCAGTAGAAAATTGGTCCTGGTTGATCTTACTTCTGCCCCCATCAGCCATGTTAAGACATATTGGCTTCTAGTTTCACAGCAGTGTAGCATGGCAGACAGGGCGGCTCTCATTAAAAATAATTGTCCCTCCTACCCGCTATCTCAGCTGCTGACATCATCAACCTCATGACAGTTTAACAGAAGGGTATCACCACTGAGATCCATCAGCCTCCAGACAAACTAATATTTACCTCCAGCTGTTGACGGAAGTCTGAGGACAAACTCTTGTTCTGCCAGCTCAAAATAAGGCAATGAGTCCACTATACAGACCTGCTATCTCAGTTCTTTAGTGGCTGATTTTATCCAATTGCAATTCTGGGTTATGCCAAATGTATTTCAACTAGGCAGCATGAGATGAGTTCTATTATTCAGCAGTGTCAACAAATATTAAACATCTGGAGCACTAGTTGACTTACCTTGTATCATTTAGTAATCCCTATATAATATTCCTATAACATCCCTTAGAACATACAGTATTTAGTGACTTTATAGTGACCTTAGGGTTCTGTATGTAACTTCTGACATCACTATAATAATTAGAATTATTCCAAGAATATTTGAACATCATCAGTATTTGTTATTCACACCTTGTGATTTTATCTATATTTATCTTTTAATTTATATTGCCCACATTCTGTTGTAGTTACTCAACAGTGAGGGTATTATACTTTTCTACATCAGCCACAGTATCAGTAATGTAAGTATAAGTAATAGAAATATTATAGACACTATCAGTCCGTGCATCCTATCCAGAGGCTCACCAGATAACGGGGAAGAGCAGGCAGAATATTGATAACAGACCCAACCATCCTGGAATAATAATAATACAGGCCTTGTATAATGGTTCCTGTAATTAGGGGCCATTGGCTCTCTGTTTTTGGAAATGGGTTGTGATGCTGATGCTACCCCCCTTACCATGAAGTAAGGATGTCCTGAGATGATCCTAAGGATTGGAATCGAGATGATCCAGGCATATTTTAATGGAATAGTATCTGCTAAAGCCGATCAAAAACCGATCCATTCTTTACTGTACTATGTTTTGTCCACCTCAGACTGCTAGCGTTATGCTGCTCTCCTTAATGACAGCCAGGCTCTACACTGCCAGTATTTCACTCTATATGTGAGTGGAAATTCGAGTGTGTGAATGTGAGAAATTATTTAGTTGATCGGTGATTGACTCTGTATATTTTGCCAACCCAGTTGTCAGAACAGACTCTCAACTTTGTCGGTAACTTCGGCAGTGACAAGTCTGTTATTCCTCCTCTCTTATTAGCAAAGATCAGTGTACAAAACATTCAGGAAACTGCTTCAGATTTTTTAACCGGTGTTTCAGTGTATGACACATTGAAATATCTAAATTTAATCAAAATGTACGTAAATATAAGTATCGGATCGGACACGGTATCAGAGGACAAAAGAAAAGAACATCAAGAACAAGCATGACATTGATGATACTTGCTTTTATTAGATTAGATATGACTTGATGGTTGGATTTCTTGAAGACTCAGACATGACATTCCTTGTCAAGTCACAGACCTTTGCTGTATGTCATCTTTTCTCCAGTTATTATGTGTGTTCTTGGATTGAAAACTGTAGATCAGTTAAGTGGTCATATCATAAGTGGAGCCTCAACTTTTCTGTTTGGATATTTCTAGCTGAATCAGCTGGCTGAAGAGCTTCAGTGTGTGCAAGCTGAGAAAGATGCTCTCTTGTCTGAGAAGGATGCTGGTGCTCAGAGCTCTGCAGAGGAGATGGAGAAGCTGCTCTCTACAGTTACATCTCTCACTGCAGAGAGAGACCAGCTCAGGATGGACCTGCAGGAAAATGTGGAGATGGTGAGTTGCATTCATTTCTGTCAACTCTGTTGGGCCTCTATGGCTTGTTTTTGTCTCTGCATGTAATAGCCAGAAAATATTTTTTTATTTTTTACCAAACAGATGATTGAGAACCAGGAGGAGCTGAGAACAGCCCTGGAGAAGAACCATGAACAGAAGGAGCAGATTAAACAGCTGGAGACTGCACAAACATCCAAACAGGATGGTCCTCCCAATGAGATGAATGCACAGCTAGAAGAGCTGCAAACACATGTAAGTTAAATGAGATTACATTTGGATACTGGGCCAATAATTTTGCATGATTTTGGCAATTTTGAATTTGAATTTGAATTTGCTCCAGCTCTGATTTGCGCCTCTGAATGGCTTCTTCTCCATAGAAATGGAGGCCACAGCTCATGGGTCTTGTAGGATTCAGAGCAATCTCCCAAACCAGACTGACGGAAAAACATGAAATTTCTGGGAAATTTAAATAATTAAAACTGGTGGCCATAAAACCTGTTGTTTTGTTGCATTATCCAGGAGACTACCATGTTGCTATGTTGAGTAATATTGAGGACATCGGTAAAAGAAAATTTTGAAATGGGATCAGAATGGGGAAAAAATACTTCACACCTTTATACTAACTGCTACAGACACACTCAATACAAAAAGTTAAAATTGTCTGAAGGATTGAATATGTCCTATGTAAATAAATCCTGATGAGAAGTTTTCACAATTTAACAGATGAAGGCTCTGACTGAGGAGCTTGAGAGTGTGCGAGCAGAGAGAGACAGTCTGCTGTCTGAGAGGAC